>CAIGQZ010025690.1:3883107-3894329 GCA_903798205.1 Danio tinwini
ACACACACACACACACACACACACACACACACACACACACACACACATACAGTATAGATCATTTCAATGTGGTCATGTCATTGGCCCGTGAACATTTCTTGCTTGTTATCAAACTATTTCATAACTGTAACAAGAGGCAGTTCAATCATAACTTAATGTTAAAACAGATATCATAACATTATTGATCAATATGTGGCTTTTTTTGGATTCTCAGAAGCTATAAAAATAAAAAATATAAAACAGAAAATATGTTGGGACAATGTTTTTGTTTACATCCCTCAAATTGGTCTATATTATGTAAATACAAACTTTTATTTTGTTTGCGATTAGTTGTGTTTCCAAGACTAATAACTAATATTTTTCTTTTGCATTTTCAAAAAATCTCCACATACAAGCGACAATGTTGACAAAGCGATCTCCATTCATGTGGATCCACAACAACATATGGGCAATTCCATGCAAATGTCAACCTTGCCATGAAAAATGTTTTTAACAAAATACAGAAACAGTTTCTATGTTTTTTGAGTAAGTATTTTACAGTACTTTAGACATACTCAAAAATGTCTCTGTCAAATTTAATTTGCTTTACCAAAGTCACATGAATGGCAATTTCACATCAGTCACATCCATAACGCAGAGGTGTCACATCCATAATGAAGCTTTTTCCTCATAAATGCAAAAATATTAAGTACAATAAAATCAAGCATGTTTGTTTTATAGAAAGCAGACTCTTATCCTGTTGATTTGATTAGCATAATTTTTTGGGGGTTGAGCAGTTTAATTGACAGAATTTCTACCAAGTATGTTGTAGACTGTAAACTCACAGACTTTTTTGTCACATCCATAACGCATGTTTATTTTCCTCATTTAAAGTACAAAACATGTTTACAGACTGATATTTTTCTGATCTTATAACTCTGTGGTCAGTAGTTTTGTAAAATATAAACAGATGGTTCAATATAATGTTAATATAAACTTTTTATGTGAATTTATGTTTTGAGTTTTTACTGCAAATGTCACATCCATAACGCTGGAATTGCTCATATACAAAGCTTTAATATGAATGTCAAGCCAGAAGTTGTCGATGCCATTTTGTAAAAGTTACTTTTTCTTATGTGATAAATTACTTCAGAAGATGAAACAATCATTGCAATGAATGTGTGGTGGCTTTTGGAGGTTTGAGATATTGCTTTGGGAACGTAGCCACTCAAGACTGAGAGGTAATAATACTGAACCACTTTTTTATAATTATTTTTTCACCTTTATTTGACAGGACAATAGAGAATTGACAGGAAAGCATGGGGAGCAGAGAGAGAGGTGAAGGATCGGCATAGGACCACGAGGCGGGAATCGAACTAGAGCACCGGAGTGCATGTGTCAACGCACTAACCACTACACCACTGGCGCCGACAATACTGAACCACTTTGACAACAGACTTGTGACTTGTGACTGCTGTTGTGAAAACAGGCAGCCAATCACAAACTATTTTCATTTTTCGTTTGCAAATGATGTCATGTAAATGTTGCCTTATGACTTCTTAAAGGGCCATGAAACCCCTCTGTCTCAGCAGGGTGATTTCACACCTCTAGTTTAAAAAAAGTCAGAAAAGTGGGTGAGTCCAGCTTTGTTTAGGTGGGAGTGGCAAGCGGGGAAAGAGGGAAGGGTTTGCATATAAAAGGGGAGTTTCAGTACATGCACACGCTGATTTTCACAGCTGCAACACAAACACAGATGCAGAGATAGACAGTGACTACGTTTACATGGACATCAGTAATGGAATATTTGCCTTTATCTAAAAATACAATAATATGATTAAAGTGCTTACATGAGTTGCGTTATGAAAGTTCCTTTCATGATCCCATTTTACATGTTATTGCACATAATTCGTCAATGTGCTATCCACTTTTCCTCTGGAGTTTTTTGTAATTTTGCTTGTTTTATTCTTAATTTGTTATAAAACAAATAAAAAAATAAAATAAAAAACCTTCACATTTTTCAGTAGAAACACAGCCGTGTGTGAACAGACTATCCTGTCACAAAATGCGGCGAAAATCCTACACGACGGTAATAGTTTGATTAAGGTGTATACATGTTACATGTGTTTACATGTCTTTGCCATCCGATTGGTTCGAATGAATTAATGCTGAAAGCTCAAAGATGTCACATTGTACCCCCGCCGGTACAGACATCCAGTTTCCACGCTGGAATTTACACAAGGATCTAATTGCCGTGACGTAGCCTCAAAATTTCTTTTCACACCGGAAGAACGAATTTGTTCGAAACAATGCAAAAACAACCAATTTTCACTTTACTTTTTTGTAAAATATATGTGTCCTAATAGTGTTTTTAGCAATGTGGGACATATATATATGACTGTCAACATCTCAAAAAAATTTGTTTTGCGACCCTTTAAAGATTATGTGACACTGAAAAAAAATTTATATATATATATATATATATATATATATATAAGATATATATATCTTTTTTTGTTTTGATTATACTTAAAATAGTGTGTTCGTCTATCTCAGACACACAAAACATGTGTCTCTATTTTAAAGAAATAACACCAGGAAAAAATCACAAGATCCTATTCCTTATATCAAGTAAAGTCAGCTTTATTCATATAGTGCTTTATACAAAGCAGCTTAAATGAGGAAAAAAGAGACAAAAAAATAGTAGTAGTATTAATTTCCATGAACGTAAATTTAGATCAGTATAACAAGCAGTTCCAAAAATCATCAAACCCCCCTCTTTTGGTCTACCTCAGAAATTTTTCAAAAACTGCTTTGAGATGGGAGTGGAACTCTGCCAGCAGAAGGAGGAGTGGGCATGGCCAGCAGAGTAGGGGAAAAAGAGGGGAGCGAACAACTGTTGTCAGTTGGCTCACAAAATGAGACACAAACCATGAGGAGACCCATGTTTTTATAGTTTACACAGTTAAAATGCAAAGAAATAAACAGTAATTAATTTAATGCTCTGCTACATTTGTTATTTGTAACTTTATATACACATAACCAAAATTTCATATATCATTATAAAGATAATCATGTCTATATAAACACTATAAATGAGGAGGACTTCTCCCCTCTTAAATCCCTGGGTCTGAATGCAGACACAGTGGATAGCAGTGCAGCACGTCTCTTTCTCTGTCTATTTCAACTATTAGCCCTGTCGGTAATCTGGAGGATTTTAAACAGGCAAACACAGCAACACGGATATAGGCAATGTGTCTGAATGGTAACGAACTCAACTGATAAAAGACAAAGTCTACCATTCTCCAATTCTCGTACAGCTCTCCCCACAAAAATGCTAGCTGCAAACCAACAGCTTTGCTGTATCAGCCTTGACAGCATCGCGAGGAAAAACATGCAACAAACCACGTGGATCATGGAAACAAAAACATTCGATCCATGCACACAAAACTGGAATATCACATAAAACATTTGCAAATAAAGCACTTTTCTATCTTGTAAATCAATGAGTACAAAATCATCACTTCCTGATAAACTGGTGCCAAATATCAAAAGAAAAATTTTATTTTCTCCCCAGATGCCACTGTGGGTCTTTTTTCTTATATGATAAATTACTTTTAACCCAGAAGATGAAGCTAAATTGCAATGAATGTGTGGTGTTTTTTAGAGATGTGAGACTGCTCTTCAGGAGCACAGCCGCTCAAGACTTAAAGGTAATAATACAAAACAGACTTTGTGATTTTAAAATGACCATAACAACATTTCAGATGTTTTACAAAGTGTTCAGTCCTCTGATTTGATGCCATGTTATCACAGCTATTTGTTACATGATCTATTAAAACAAAATCTGCTGAGGCCAAATGAAAGAAGAGCTGCATCTAAATACATATAATCAAATACAGCTTCTTGGTTAAATACTAATTTTGAGCACAATTTGCTTGTGTCTATCGTCTACAAATGCTTTTTCATTCCCACCTTCTGCAATGCCTACAATCAATGTCATACATTGCAACTTGACAGTTATCAGTTATATCAGTTACCCATAACCTGTGATAATAGTTGATAAATATTAAAATGTGGGTATTTTTCTTCAAAAAACTTTTTGCTTCACTTCAGAAGTCACTCATTAGCCCACTGGAGTGGTAGATTACTTTAAAAATGGATGAATGCACTTTATAGACCTTCAAAAACTCAAACACCATTCACTAATTACTAAGCTGGGAAAAGCCAGGATATAATTTTATAAAACTTTTTCTGAATGAGGAACAACATTAATGATTGAAATAAAAAGATTTTAAAGCAATAGTTCAACCAAAAATAAATGTTTTAAATGTTTTATGCAACAACTCCACTCTTGTGAACATATGCCAGTTGTCAGAAGCCAGTCATAATAATTATAAATACTGATATATATACTTTTCTTTTTCACTGGTGTTGTGTAAATCAGTTTTATGATGGGTGTTCTTTTTACAGCTTCAAAAACTAGGGTTTCAAAATCACCATTCACTGCATTACAAAGCTGGGAAAGCCAGGACATCATTTAATATGTCTCTGGTTGTATTCATGTTTTTTTTTTTCTGTAAATCTCTCATGCTTTCATCTCAAAAAATCCTAAAACATCAGAAAGAGAAACGGGAAAGATTTCCTAACACACAAATCATAGATAATAAATGGGAGGAAGCTTCGATGAATGCAAAAACTTTGAGTATATATAAAAAAATCAAAACAATACAGCTGAAAATATTGCACAGAGCTCATATTTCCTCTTTACAGAGACACACATTTAGAATTGACTGCTCTTCATTGTGTCCAAAATGTAAAATAGAAGAGGGGGATCTTGCTCATTGATTTTGATATTGCAGGGTAATCCAGAGGTTTTGGGCTGTGGTAGGTCAAAACAATAATTCAATTTTAACCATTGATATTGTTTGTGACCCTTTGAGTATGTTGCTTGAAATACAATGTAATTCTATCGCGGATAACCATAAAGAGTCCCTCTATAGGCTCTTGACATTCTGTGCGAAAAAATGTATTTTATTCAACTGGATAACAGAAAAAGCCCCTTCGATATCACTTTGGCACAGAGTTGTTCTTAAATATGCTTCTTTAGATTATTTAACTTGTATTGCTCATAATAAAGTTTGCATATTTCATAAAAGGTGGAAGCCATTCTTAACATATATGGGGCTGAATATTTCTTCTATAATTTCTAGAGAACTTACATCCTTTATGTAACCTGTAATGTTTGTATGTATATACATTTGCCCTTTTTTTTCTTTTTTCTTTCTTTTTTTGAGTGTGCTTTATTTTCCCATCCTGTGTGTTTTGTTTGTTTATTTCATCATTGTAAATGTTGAAAATAATAAACATACAAAAAAAACCTAAAACATCATAATTTTTTTTTCTTTAAATTTTTCAAACAAATCAGAACAAAAAATACTCATTCATTCATTCAATCATTCCTTTTCCTTCGGTTTCGGCTTCCTTAAGAAGTCGCCACAGCGGAATGAACTGTCAACTATTCCGGCATATGTTTTACGCAGTGGATGCCCTTCCTGCTACAACCCAGTACTGGGAAACAACTATACACATTCATTCATACACACACATTCACTACAGCCAATTTAGTTTATTTAAGTCACCTATATAGCACGTCTTTGGACTGTGGGGAAAGCCGGTGCACCTGAATGAAACCGATGCAAACATGGAAAGAAGATTCAAATTCCACACAGAAATGCCAACTGGCCCAGTCAGGGCTCAAACCAGTGACCTTCTTGTTGTGAGGCAACAGTGATAACCATTGAGCCACCGTGCCGCCCTCGAATGACATCTTAAAAACAAATAGACATACAATACAAGTACTACGGTCACCGCATCTAATATTTTTTATTAAGCCTTCTTGTTTTCAATCTCTCTATTATAACCAGCAATTCATTTTGCTGCACCCTCTGTGCATCTATCAATTTCAGTTCTCAGTTGTACATCAGTTACTTCAATTTGTGTCTTACAAAAATCCATTGCTTCCCTTCTGAATGCTCACATTAACCCAATGGAGTGATATGGGTTACTTGCATGATGGAAAACTTGTGCACCATTCATTGCCATTATGTAAAGAGCCAGGATATTACTTAATAGACCTCTTAATTGACTGCATTTGTCTGAACAATCTAAATTAGGCTGTGCAATTAATCGAAATCGAATCGCAATTGTGATTTGAAATGTTTTGATTAGCTAATTGCAAGAGGCTGCAATATAAAATATATTTGTATTATTTAGCCCCTGGTCAGAGCAAATGTGTGACTGCCATCTATGTGACTGTCTTACTAGCCAATTGAGTGAGCACAACTGGGTGATGAGTGTCTTGCTAAAAAGTCAACTGAAAGTACAGTATTGGCATTGACACTCAATCTAGTAGCAAGCAACAGCAAAGTACAATTTCAGAGTTGTTTCAGCCATGTTAGTTTGCTGAGTGTTCTGTACTTTTATAATTATTATTTTATGTGTTTTTATAATAAGCTACACTATCTCCTTAATTTAAGTTCAACTTGTTTACAGAAAGGTAAGGTCATTTTTTTGTGTTTACTGTGTACTTTAGAGAAAATGAGTGCTTAATTTCTGAATAATTAAAAATAAATTTGAACAAGTGTTTAAGTAAGTTAATATCTTTTCAGTTCTTTTTTTACCACTCACTGCATTTTAGCAGTAAGAAGCTACAATACAAATTATGACTACAAAATTAAATCGCAAATGTCAGATTTTTCCATTTAAAACCATTAAAAATCTTTAATCTTTCTTAAGCACTCAGACGCATCTATTAAAGAACATAGTCAATTTGATTTGACCAATAACATTAATAACGACATCTTCAATGTGCAGCTTAATTCAGAAAACTGCAGGTTCAGATCAATAAACTCCATTAAGGAATTTTTTTTTCATGTGAATCTCTCATGCCTTCATCCCAGAGAACCCGTTTTCCCAGATTTACTGCGGTAGGTCACCGGGGGGCCACCTGCCCGAAAGCGAAAAACATCATTTGTATGCACAGACAGACACACCTTCTAACACGCGGAGCTCTGGAGTGTGCAAGTAAACACCTTCTGCCCCTGAGGGGGCTGTGGAGGGTGCGGATAAGAAGCTTACAGATCCCAGTCTGACAGATTATGCATACAGCCATGTAAATGAGGCTGCCAACCAGACTCCGCGCATTATGACAATATTACAGAAAATATTAAGGATGACAGTGCGATTACAACTGAACCATCTGAGAGGATGAAGCTTTGATGTGACGCAATAATGAAGCATCAGTAAAAAAAACACGATTTAAAAGATTTGTTTACTTGGGTGTCGTCATATATTCGGAGTCGTCGGATGCTGGCGATGAAGGTGAAAAGATAAGAAGGACACTGAATGCCAGACAACAAAAGAATGGAGAAATGACAGAGGTGTTTTCTTCTGTCCATTGGTTCCAGTAGAAATGTCTCTCATCAGACTGTGGTGTAGGGGTAAAGAGAGTTCACTAGGCCATCTAATGCACAGCTGCTGGGATGTAGGTCAAAACCGCTCACCTCTACAGTCATATTTATCATAAAGGATTTATCTGTTCCATTAGAACATTTGGGATTGTGTGGTCTGATGGCCCTTTAGCTACAGTACATTAGAGGGGAAAAAGTGCTTAGACTACTGCAAATGCGCTTGAATTAGTTAACGAAACAAATGTGTGTTGTTGTTTTCTTTAGAATTGAAAGAAATATTATTTAATGAAAATGAATTTAAATGTGTACTGTAGCTTAGAATAATTAACTTTCTTTTTTACTGGTTTTCTGAATGAACTCCCTATGTTATAATACTCAAAATACATGGAATACTTTGAGAAACACAATAAGAAGTTCATTTAAATATTTATTTCACATGCAACACTTGCTATTGTTAGCTATTAAATTATTTAAAACGTTTTTTTTTTTTTACATTTAATAAACTAGAACTGAAATAGAACCTATTTAAATATCAGATAAAAGATCAAAGAAGAAAATACTAAACATCACAATAAAAACAAATGATAATTAAAAGTAATAACTGATAAAAAAACATGCTTAGTTCAAACTAAAATAATTCAGTTCTATGATATGTAAAAAAGTTTCTTACATTTGTTATCTAATGGAATGTTAACGTTTGAAAGTTTAATATAATAATTAAAAAAATGCTAATAATAACAAAAATAATATAATATAATTTAAAATTTAACAATAATAACAGTAATAATAATAATAATATTATTATTATTATTATTATAGGGACTAAGCCGAAAAGAAAACAAATGAATTAATTATTATTATTATTATTATTATTATTATTATTATTATTATTACTATTACTATTATTATATTTCTATTACTGTTTTTGAACTTTTCATTTAAATTTTTAGGACCATAGTAAACATTATTTGTGTATTTCCAAATAAATATCAGAATGTTTGATCTTTGATTCCCTTTTTTGTTTGTTTGTTTGTTTTTAAATGTCAGTTTATTAAAAACTTCCTTTTGTTTTTAGTGCAATATTCATTTCACAACCACATCCCTGATGCATTGAAAGACATCATTTATTTCCTAATTTCTGAATCCCAGTCTCTTGACATTTAAAAAAATAATAATAATATTTTGAGGAATTTCTAAATGCCTCCATATAAGTGGTGTAACGGATCCCAAATCTCACGATGCGGATCACATTATGGTTTTTGAGTCATAGGTCGGACCATTTTTCGAATCAACCAAAAAGGGAAGAGACTAATGTAATTTACTTTTCATTTATTACAAAAACAGTACTGCAAGAAACTTTAGCTTTGAACAAACAGAACTTAGTATCTGTAATTTTAATAAAAAATTTTAATCAAAAATATCAGCTGAATAAAAATTAATTGTAAAATATTCAATACTGTAAAAAATTATCTTCGCTACTGTTGCTGATAATTCTAAATGTATAAATCTAACATTATAATTTGTAAACACATCATATTAATTTTTTGTCTCATTTTCAAGCAATTCATTGATTCAATAACTCACAAAAAATATGTTTCTCTACTAGATGAATCATTTTTGAGAAATTATTCAGTGGCATATTTGTGTAGGTTGAACTATTTTAGCATCAAGTTATTCAAAATGTTTTCACACATGTGATTTAAATAACATAGGAGGCGATTTCTTTGTGATCATTACAAATGTAGGAATAAACCTACAAGTCAAAAAAAGTTATTAAACCATGATCCGTTACACGCCTACTCTATATCAATATCTACCAAATTTATCAATCCAAAAAGAAGCAGTTTTAGCTATATTAAAATGGTTGTGTTATCTTACAGGCTCCCCTAATACTTCCTGTGTCCAAATAAAGGCAGGCTTTGACACAATCCATGCTTTTGTGGACATTGTCACTCGATTAAAAACCTCACCATCTGCAACAATAGCAGAGGAATGTCTGATTACAATGGAAGAGCACTGAAGGGTTAAACATCTGCAGTACACACTGCCCATTTTTACTGATCTATAAACATATGTTGGAGTTTCATATAGTTCATTGCTTGCTATTTGGATTGGAAATGTGGTTGAAAACAAATTTATCCAGAATGTTATGCATAAACACATCCAAAAGCCAAGGCTTTTCTTTGTCCTCCTGTTGTTCTTTTGCAAGTGATTATAAGTTTCTAAATGCGTACACAAACATCTAAGCTTCTGCAGTGTAAAATCACTGGGGGTCAATGACCTTTTTGTAAGTGGACTGCTGGTAGCTGCCGGATTTGTTGTCTTAGGGATTTGGCACAATTATGGAAAAGTAGGACAAGTTTATAGATATTTCCATATGAACAATTGGCACACCCAAACGATCATGTAAATGCAAGATTTATGTATCTCTCGCTCTCATTAACAGTGTGACCTGGTTCTTTAGCACAAACACACAATGGATAATCTGCGGTCCTCCTTTCTTGCCAGCGAGATACTAATAATCATGGCTCATGAAGTAATTTACTACTATAACACACAGATCCTAAATCCCTTCATAGAGAAGTCAAAACCATCTGGGTAAACCAGATAAATGACTGCTTAGGTCAAACATCATGTGGGCCAATCAATAAAGAATGTGTATGGACACATTATAATGTGATTTGCCATGTTATGTGGTCACAGACTCTTTGATAGTTTATAAGAAGGCTTGTTGCATCATAATTAGGACTGAATGATATGACAAAAATCTCATATCACGATATCATGTAATCTGATATTGATATCCTGATAATGATGCATATCATGATATAGTACCATTTCGGTAAATTTAATCAATTAATAGTTTATATATTAACCACATGTAAATTACTGTATTAATTTTAACGCTTTAAGGGACCACTCATGCTTTTTATGTGAGGAGAGGCACCTTTTTAAATGGTTTTCTAATGGCTGCTGGCATTTTGCGATTTTGCCTTTGCGCTCTGTGCGCCTGCAGTTGAAAAAAAAAGTCAACTGTGAAAAAAAGCGCACTACGTCAGTCCCCTCTTTTTTCATTGTCCAAGCAAATGAAAGCAGAGGCGAGGTTTCTGTGAAGGTGACAGCAGTGTTTGTGCTGTCAAGACGGCTACGGAGATGGTCACTTTAACTTTATCAAATTCTATCTCATTGTCTGTTCATTCTTTATTGTTTTGCAGTTCCTGCAAATATTACAATTGTAACAATATCAACAGGTGGCCCAGTAGTGCAGTGGGTAGCGATGTCGCCTCACAGCAAAAAGGTTGCTGGTTCGGGCCTTGGCTGGGTCAGTTGGCATTTTTTTTGTGTGGAGTTTGCATGTTCTCCCCATGTTCGCGTGGGTTTCCTCCGGGTGCTCCGGAGGAAGTTGTGTTTTAAATTGAGATGGATGGATGGATGGAAGGTAGGGGTGTCAACATTTTTCATTTTTAAGCATTGGTGCATTGCAGAAAAGGATGATTTAGAACAGACCATAACCAGTTATGATGTACTGATGGCTTTCTGACTTCATTTGTCAAAAAGCTAATGTGAGTAGTATACTATGCTGAGGGACTTGTTGTAACTTATAACAAAAGTCTAACATACATCTGGGCACATTTTACCGCTTGTGAATTTACTGGGACAGACAACCAAACATTGAAAGCAGTGTAGGTTTAGACCCCAGATGGATGGGTGGATGGATGGATGGATAGATGGATGGATGGATGGATGGATGGATGGATGGATGGATGGATGGAT
>CAIGQZ010025690.1:3907076-3935683 GCA_903798205.1 Danio tinwini
AGGAACACATTAAGTAATGTTTGTTGTATTGTCTGCAATGAAATACAAGTCAGAGTAAATTTAGAAATCACAACTTTCTTTTTTATTTGCGTTTCCTTTTACTGTCCCAACTTTATCTGATTTGGTGTTGTAACTTAAAAAATTATATCATCAATCAGTTCTGATTTCATGTTGTTATGTTACTAACCTTATTGAAATAAGCTAATGTTTCAGCTTATTGTTTTAAGTTATACAAGATTCAGCTTAATGTTTTGTTATATTAATGAAATGTAAGTTAAAATGACATAAAAAATTAACTAGACGTTCTAGAAGATAATTTATTATAGGTAGAACCAAGCATTTTTAGAGGCTATTTTATTATTCATTTGTTCATTTTCTTTTTGGCTTAGTCCCTTTATTAATCAGACGTCACCACAGCGGAATGAACCACCAACTTATCCAACATATGTTTTACGCAGCAGATTCCCTTCCAGCAGCAACCCAAATGGCCAATTTAGCTTAATCAATTCACCTAAAGTGCATGTTTTTAAACTGTGGGAGAATCCAAAGCATTGGGAGGAACCCACGCCAACACAGTGAGAACATGCAAACTCCACACAGAAACACCAACTGACTCAGCCGGGGCTCGAACCAGCGACCCACTGCGCCACCACTTATTTTATCATTTATTTATTTTATTGTTGATATGTTATTTTAAATGCTTTTAGGAGCCTTTGTACATTTTCCCCCTATGTGTTGCATTATTTTGCAGCTGAGGTTTGATTATTGAGGTTTGTTTGGCTGTTAATAGGCTTTCGGATAATTTTACTTTTGTTTTGTTTTTTCAATTAAAAGTGAGTCTGTATTATTTACCATTCCATAATGTATGCATATTTTATAATTACAATTACATACAGCGCAGTAATATATTAATTTTATAGGCATACTTGAACTACTTTTGTAAAGGTAATAGGCAAACAAAAATAATTCAGTATATTCATGTCACAATGTGTAAATACATTACACGTTTTTCATAATATTTCGCATCCAATTTATTTAGAAATGTGTTACTTTGCTATGAACCTGATTATGACAGCTTTCATCATGGCCATAAAATCACGCGAACCTGTAGACACGCCTCCCAACCGTGACCGTCCAATCAGCACAGGGCACAATCGCCAAGTTGTTCCTGGAACGTCATCGGGAATCTGGTGACTGAAGATTACGTGGTGAAGTTAGTGAGCTAGTTGCTAACCCCGACAGAAACAGCACCACAGATGTAACCCCTGGAATTATAAACATCTGCGTTAAACGTCAGTTTCCATTACGATGAACATCACTTCAGTGAGGGTTTATGGAGTTTTTACGGTACGTTCACCCCTGTCTGGTTTGTTGATTTGGTAAAGGAGAATCACGAGAGCTAACATTAGCTAGCTCTGTTTACAGCTGATCTGTTTCTGCTTTGTTGTGCATTTTTAAAAGGACAGTTTTATGGATGATACTGTCATTTACTGTCAGTATGGAATGGATGAATAGTTTTGACTTAAACTTACGTCACAGTTAAAACCTGATACCGAGGAGCTATCTGCAAAAATAGCATGTCAAGCAGTGTAAACATTGAGTTTTTTGTTATAGTATATTATATATCATTGAAATGCATCGGAATTTAAGGGTTTAAGTACAAAATTGTGTTTACATTATTGTTTTGTCAGTCCCCTTTCTACAAACAACATATCTGCTTCCAGGTAACTATTTAGAATACAGTAGTTAGTCTCACTAACAATAAGAATATAAGGAATAGCTCATTATACATATACTAGATATTGATATTGATACTGACTTCTTAATAATATAATTTCAGAAAATTATTCTTTGCAAGTTCTAAATAAGAAAGTCCTGTTAGCAGCCTATGATTAGAGCAGAGATGCCCAAACTAGGGCCCGTGGGCCAAAGTTGGCCCATGGTAACCTTTGATTTGGCCCACCATCCCATCTGAGAAGAGAGGGAGAGTGCCCTTAATACACATTGTCATTTCTATTTAAACATTTCAACAAAATAATTTATATGTTTCAATTAACTGCTGAAAATGAATCCAGTTAAAACAAACAAAAAAAATAAACGTACTGTTGCTCAATGCATAGACCGCAATTTAGAAGTCCTTGATGAGAAAATCTAGGCAAAGGCAGGTGCAGCTTGGCTGATGTATTCAGCATTAAACTCTACTGTGTCATAATTGAAATTCTTTTGTTTTCATTATTATAATTTTGTTATAAAATAAATGCATTAGTTAATATGATTAATGTTATTTATTTTTAAGTAAATGAGAGGATCACTATGGCAATATTGTAATATTTTGGTATATTTATAACAGTTTGATATATTTTAATATTGTAACAGTTACATATATTTGCCTTCAGCCCATGGCGCTCAATCAAGTTTGGTTTTTGGTCCTTTATAAGAAAAAGTTTGGACAGCCCTGCATTAGAGACTACTAAAATTCAGCATTGTTCACATTTAATTACAGTTTTTTTCTCAGTGGCTTTGGTGCATTTCTCACAACACTATTTACATTTGCACAATAGTTAATGCATTTCTCAAAACAATTAGTACAAACTGCAAAACCTAGTGGATAACCTGCAAAAGCATGTCACTTGCTCAAAATGGATAGCTCATTCCTCAAAAGCAATGTCAATGAAAGTGTCAGTGTCACCAAAAGGCAAAGTCCTGCCACCATTGTTTATGAACAAGATAGTCAAATGGCTTTGTCATGTTTTCATTATGACAGTTTACTCTGTACATTTTTTCTAATGCAAAAAAGTCTGATTTTGGTGACACTTCCTAAAAAAATGCTCAAGACAACACTATATACTATTTGCACAGCCATTTGAAAACTACAGTAAAGTTAGACATCACTGCATTTAGTGAGGTATCTGAGTACAATACACTGAATATGTATGTTTTACATTTTTACTGCAGATGCTCTTTACAATTCAAATTTATTCACAGCATTGTGCAAAAGAATAACAGTTTAAGGGGCCGATCACACCGAACTCACTTTTTGCGCCTTTTTTGAAAGATTTACTAACGGCCGTGAGCGTTTTGCGTGTTGCTTATGTGCCCTGCACATCCTGTGTTTTAACCGCTTGCTGCGCCTTGCATTTTTGCCGTTGCGCACAATGCGCTCGCAGTTGAAAAAAAGTAAACTCTGAGCGAAAAAAACGTGTTACATCAGTCGCGTCTGTTTCATTCTCCAATCAAATGAAAGCAGAGGCGGAGTTTGCATTGAGGTGACTGCAGTGTTTGTGTTGTCAAGATGACAACGAAGACTACGAAGATAGATGAGATACTTGTGGTTGCTGTTTTGAGTTATCCGGTGCTGTATGACTCACAAATTTTAAATATCACAATATTATTAAATATTAAAATTATATCAATATCAACAGCAACACTCTCGCACAATACCCTTGTGCCTCTTTTTTTCTTGTCAACAAAAAAGGCAATGAGATGCACTGTGCGTTCGGTGTGATTGGCCCCTAACTGTATTCAGGTACAGTAATTAATCAAATGCAAATAAGTAATTTATAATGCATAAATCACGTCTAGGTATAATGCTTAAGTGGAGATCTCTCGATACCTAAAAGGATAAATGAAGGATGCTGCATATTATCCCATGAACGCATCACAAAACCATTTAGGTGTGAACATGTCATGGTCAGAAGTAGCTTAAAAGAAAATAATAGATAAAAAAACAGATTAAAAAAATGGTAAGAAAAATGACTTAAAAACAGCGCAATTTGGAAACATTGCAAATGATGCAGAAGTCAACACGTCTCAATCAAGAAAAAGTTTGGAGTGCTATTTAATGCATAAGAAGTTAAAATGTAAACCTGTAAATCCATTACTTCTTTACTAAAATGAAATAGGCCTATAAACTACTGTTTATTGCAATAAGAAAAGTGAACATGCGAAATTGGCAAAAACAAATCATATATATACAATCATATATAATTGAAAAGGCCTAAATACATGCAATGACATTTAAGTATTTATCTCATCTCCAACTAACACAAACACTTGCGATCGGTTCATGAGATCTACCACATCAGTGAGTACTGATAGAGTCATTAAACGTGATTCTTGGCCAATACTGATCTCCAGCCGATTGATCAGAGCATCCTGCATAGTCTTTATTGTAGAATTGTACAGAAATATTAAAAAAAAAAATATATAATAAAAATCACACTAAAGCTGCTCTAGAAAAGTAAGTTTTAAGTGATGATTTAAAAACACTCAGAGATTCTGCATTTTCAATATCAGAGGGTGGAGAATTTATCTTTATTATTTACACATCTTATTGTTATTTATTTAATCTTTAAGCATTTTGTGCGGTTATGAACACCACTGTAAATACTATCTGATTATTCTTAAAAATCATACTAAAAGTTAAATAATAATTAATTATTGATTTTAAAGTGCCCATAAACAATATCATGCATGTTCATTATCGCAATGTGTTTTATTATTGAGATTGAATATTGGCACCTTTGTAATACTAATGTTGTGATCGTCTTCATAGAGTAAAGGCAGCAGAGAGTAACACCAGGATGAGATCTGCATGTGCCGTGGTGGATATAATCAGTTCTACATTACGAGGACCCTAAAAAGTGTCTCGTTGACATTCGGAGAGGCATTTAAAACCGTGCTTAGACTTGGACTACATCTACACCTACAGAGATGTTTGCAAAGTTAAAGAAGAAGCTGGCGGAGGAGGCCGCCACTGCCCCTCGATCAGGGCGCATTCCTCGCTCCATGAGCAAAGAGTCCATCACTTCTGTGGGTGCAGATTCTGGAGACGACTTTGTGAGTAGATTGCTTATTTTTGGGAGTTCATATATTCCGATCCTTTATGCAGTGATAAATCTTTGTGCTGGTTAGACCAAGTTAATTGCTCGGTTAAAACAAATATGTAAAATAGCATTTTTTTTCTTATTTCTTTTTTTTATGCTTTTAAATTGCATTATGGTACAATGATCTTTCTTTCAACAACTTTTGATTTTGAAAAGTTTGAAACAGTTACTTTTATTTAGGACTGGGCGATATTGCAAAAATAAAACTCAAGATATGATGTTTCATATAATTTGTTATAGATAATTATTGAATATTTTTTACAATCCATTTAGGTATATTAAGATTGTTTTTAACCATCTTATTTTAATTTACCAACATTACTAAGGCAAATAGTTTTAATAGTCAAAAACAAAAATATTTAAATGAAATATCTGATCTTTTTATAATAAAATAAACATAAGTGTTAAAAAGACTCTTAAACTTGATGAACGTTGGCACCAGTGGTGTAGTGGTAAGTACGTCGACACATGCACTCCGGTGCTCACGACGACCCGAGTTTGATTCCGCCTCGCGGTCCTATGCCGATCCTTCCCCTCTCTGCTCCCCATGCTTTCCCATCAATTCCCTCTACTGTCCTATCTAATAAAGGTGAAAACCCCCAAAAAATAATTATATAAAAAAAAAACTTGATGAATAAAATGTTACACAGTGTGTGCAATGGTAAAGTGCAAATGCTGAACAATCAAAGCAAACTTTAAGGTCTGAAAAATAATGATACAGTAAACCTCAAACTCTGTCAACAACATAAATTATAGTAATCAAATCGAATCAAATCAATCGCGGTGCGCTTGCGGCAGTCAGAAAAGTTGAGATGTTTTCAACTAGATGTGCCTGGAAAATGTGTGCGTCACTCTCATTTGCATGTCAGACAGAGTTTGCTAAATCGTGATAATCAATCACAGTTTTAGCAATAATGAAAATTTGAAACCTTAATTCTAACCGTATGAAAATTTACTGTGATTTACCTTGAGTGCGATTATCATGACAAAATTATTTCAAAGGCCCTTTGGTTTTAATAAAGAGGAAAAGCAAGGCTGGAATCACTGAATCCTGTCATAAAAAAAACAATTATTTATTGTGGAAAGTCAATGAATCTGAAGCCATCTTGAAAAACATGTATACTTGTGACAAAAAAAACACAATTCTATTGTGCAGTTCAATGTACTTTCAAGTATTGTCACATGGAAATTACTAAGTTATTTACTCATAGTAAGTTAAACTCATTATAAAATACTTTTAAATTGAATAAAGCTTTAAAAAATAATTTAACTTATTTATCATTCAAATAGAGACAATTTCTTGAATACAATCTAACTATCTGACTAAACAGATAAATCAATAAAAATTGAATATAAAAAGACAGAAAGATACTTCTGAAAGTCAAAATAAAAATATGCTGCTTTATTTTCTATTACAAAAAACAATATGGCCCTATTACAACCCCCTCATACTACTGTTTCAAACTATTGTTTTATCTTCTACAGTATCGATTCTAGAGAAAGTTGTATGATTACGCACCAACTGTGTTTGCACAGCAGTAACATGACTGTATGGCTAGATTATTATTATTTTAACAAGCTTAACGGCAAAGCAGTGAGCTAAATATTATCACATGCTTTGACAAACCACTGTAACCTGACACTCTTGTCCTCTAGCAATTATTGGTGATCATCCTCAGGGTTAGGTTCAGGTTGTCTTTCGCTCTAAATAATTCAACCTGAAGCCTTGGTGGAGAATAAGAATATCAGTTACATGTCTAAATCAAAGCCAACCTTATAGGTGTTTTTATATGGGTGTTTTAATAAAAACACACATATAACTTAAATGATTTGGCATTTGTGTGGATTTTTATTTGTAATATAAGCATTATTACAAGCATATTAATAGGTTATGTGTATATATTTGTGAAATAAGTAGTATTACAGATTTGTACTTCTAAAGCATGCTTGATATGCCTGTAATTTCTGCATTTCTGATTTCTTGGTGTTGGCTCATTTCCACATTTCCTTGGTTGCAAATAAAAAATGTCATCATTTGCTCACCCACATGTTGTTCCAAAGTCAAAACACTTTCTTCTGAACACAAAAGGAGATTTTGTAATAACAGATTTCTGTTCTTTATTAAAGTAATCATTTGATGTGACTATAAATGTACATTTTTATTTGCAATTTTCCTGTCCTGGAATGGCTGTACTGTTTACAGCAGAGCAAGAGGGATGCTTTACAGATTTTTTTTTTCCCCTCATTGTTCACTGCTTACATAAGTGAGAGATTTTTGAATGAAGGGTGCATTACTTGATTTTAAAATAGTTAAAGGAAACACAGACACATCTACTATCTATGATTATTTATTGAAAATTAATCTTGAACAACTCAAATTAAAACACAGATTGCCTAAAAGTCACATTTTCTTATAAAAACATGAAAATAAATAACAAAATAACAAAATAAATATTTTTTATTGTTTTTCTTATTAAAAGTAGAAAATAAGCAGTATCTCTTCTAAATAAAATAACTCTTGCATATCCTGTAGATCAGGGATTCACAACCCATGGTTTCCGCTACATTCATTCTTGCAGGGCGGGCCGCCACACCAAAATTCACCCTGCCACTGCTACATTAGCCTACTACTCACTCAAAACATTCAGTCATTGTTAGTTTTTTTTAATAGCGGGTTATAATCGCACCAAAACGTGTTAAAAGGTACTGTAAGTGAATAACAACGGCCAAGGTAATTGGTAGATCTGTGTAAAAGGCCCAACAGAGTGTGCTGCCACAGCTGGAAAAAAATCCTAAAGGAAACTCTGCAACCGGTGGGCCATGGCCCACTAGTGTGCCTCAGCAATCCTGCAGGTGGGCCGCGAGCTTTAAATTAACTCAATATTATACTGTAATTTTATTATTTTCTTAAAATACAGGGAGTGCAGAATTATTAGGCAAGTTGTATTTTTGAGGATTCATTTTATTATTGAACAACAACCATGTTCTCAATGAACCCAAAAAACTCATTAATATCAAAGCTGAATATTTTTGGAAGTAGTTTTTAGTTTGTTTTTAGTTTTAGATATTTTAGGAGGATATCTGTGTGTGCAGGTGACTATAACTGTGCATAATTATTAGGCAACTTAACAAAAAACAAATATATACCCATTTCAATGATTTATTTTCACCAGTGAAAGCAATATAACATCTCAACATTCACAAATGTACATTTCTGACATTCAAAAACAAAACAAAAACAAATCAGTGACCATTATAGCCACCTTTCTTTGCAAGGACACTCAAAAGCCTGCCATCCATGGATTCTGTCAGTGTTTGATCTGTTCACCATCAACATTGCGTGCAGCAGCAACCACAGCCTCCCAGACACTGTTCAGAGAGGTGTAGTGTTTTCCCTCCTTGTAAATCTCACATTTGATGATGGACCACAGGTTCTCTATGGGCTTCAGATCAGGTGAACAAGGAGGCCATGTCATTCGTTTTTCTTCTTTTAGACCCTTTCTTGCCAGCCACGCTGTGGAGTACTTGGACGCGTGTGATGGAGCATTGTCCTGCATGAAAATCATGTTTTTCTTGAAGGATGCAGACTTCTTCCTGTACCACTGCTTGAAGAAGGTGTCTTCCAGAAACTGGCAGTAGAACTGGGAATTGAGCTTGACTCCATCCTCAACCCGAAAAGGCCCCACAAGCTCATCTTTGATGATACCAGCCCAAACCAGAACTTCACCTCCACCTTGCTGGTGTCACAGTCGGACTGGAGCTCTCTGCCCTTTACCGATCTAGCCACGAGCCCATCCATCTGGCCCATCAAGACTCACTCTCATTTCATCAGTTCATAAAACCTTAGAAAAATCAGATTTGAGATATTTCTTGGCCCAGTCTTGACGTTTCAGCTTGTGTGTCTTGTTCAGTGGTGGTCATTTTTAAGACTGTCTTACCTTGGCCATGTCTCTGAGTATTGCACACCTTGTGCTTTTGGGCACTCCAGTGATGTTGCAGCTCTGAAATATGGCAAAGCTGGTGGCATCTTGGCAGCTGCATGCTTGACTTTTCTCAGTTCATGGGCAGTTATTTTGCGCCTTGGTTTTTCCACACGCTTCTTGCGACCCTGTTGACTATTTTGAATGAAACGCTTGATTGTTCGATGATCACGCTTCAGAAGCTTGGCAATTTTAAGAGTGCTGCATCCCTCTGCAAGATATCTCACTATTTTTGACTTTTCAGAGCCTGTCAAGTCCTTCTTTTGACCCATTTTGCCAAAGGAAAGGAAGTTGCCTAATAATTATGCACACCTGATATAGGGTGTTGATGTCATTAGACCACACCCCTTCTCATTACACAGATGCACATCACCAAATATGTTTAATTGGTAGTAGGCTTTCGAGCCTATACAGCTTGAGGTAAGACAACATGCATAAAGAGGATGATGTGGTCAAAATACTCATTTGTCTAATAATTCTGCACTCCCTGTATATACACGGTTTCCTCTACATTCATTCTTCCGTGGCGGGGCGCCACACCAAAATTTATCTTGTCACAGCTACATTACAGCTTCTCATTCAAAACATTTAGTCGTGTTATTTTTTATAGCGGGTTATAATCAATAAAACAAAACATATTAAAAGGTGAGTGCAACACAAACTTTTTTTGTAACCGTAGTAGTGCTGTGCGCTATTTGTTCAAACTTTTAAGGTGACATGCTGGCTGACTGACTGACTGATAGGCGCGTGAGGCCAGCAAACACGACATAGCTTTCAATTAAGATGAACACAGTTTCCATAATTATACTTTATTGATAAAGGTCTATGGCTCTGCATACAATGACTTTATCTTGCTGGAGTTTATAGCCATTTCACTTTATTTCAGGACGCATTAATGTCGCAAAATGCACAAAAACGCACTAAATCGCACTTCAGCAGCATTTATTTGAGAGCGCACAAGAAAATCTGCACTTGAGCATGTAAATTTGAGGGCGTGCAAGACGTTTTGTGCATGAATCGAGGAAATCGGTGCGCAAACCAAGAGATTTTCATGCTCATATTACATGAATGCGATCTCGACCTGTAATACTGCGCTATAGGTAGTTGGCAGATCTGTGTAAAAAAGACCTGCCCCCACAGCTGGAAAAAATCCTAGAGGAAACACTGTAGATAGATTGATAGATAGATATATATGTATTGTTTATAGTAGTAAATTTAATAGTTTAACATAAAGAGCCCCTGATTATACATTAAATAGAGTCATATTTTGGTTGTAAAGGTCTCCAACAACAGTCTATTATGCATGCAAGGTCAAAAAACACTTTCATGGTCTTATAATATGCATTTATTTTTACCAAATTTTCCCAGCGACTCCCATATGAATCGTTCAGTGATTCATTTGTTCCCAAACCCCTCCTTAGCGCGAAGCTAATCTGCGCTGATTGGACCGATGACAGCCTGTTGCAATTGGTCAACACTTACAGCCTTCAGTGCGAGACAGAGTGAAATGCCCAGCACAGCTTATCAACAATATAGATGTAGTCAGAGTGCATA
Source organism: Danio tinwini (assembly GCA_903798205.1). Lineage (NCBI taxonomy): Eukaryota > Metazoa > Chordata > Actinopteri > Cypriniformes > Danionidae > Danio > Danio tinwini. Next base: position 3,917,497 of record CAIGQZ010025690.1, read on the forward strand.
AACGCTTCATATTAGTGCAAGGCGTGGATTTCGGCTGTGGGTGAATGTAAATACAGACGATGAACTTGAAAGCAAAAACTCCAAGAACTGGGGAGGAGGTCGACACAAGTCTCCTATCCCGTCATACTCTACCTCAGTGTTGCCAGATGTAGCTGACTGTTTTAAGCCCAAAAATGATCCAAAACCACTCATCTGGAAAACACGGCTGTGACAGTCGCGAAAAACACGGTAATGTGTTTATACCTGCAAAATTATGTTAAAAACAGTCCAGTTGAGCGGGAAACCGCCCAATCTGGCAACACTGCTCTACCTGCTCTTTCACACACACACACACACACACACACACACACACACGCACACACACACACATAAACAAACAAACACACTCACACTACCCTCCTCCTCAGAGGACACAACACAAAAATAAAAGTCCTTAACAGAAACTTTCAAAAACAGAATACATAGAATGTACATTAAAGAAACAACTTCACATTAGTTACTAACACCATAGTACACAGTACCCGGTTCTCACCAGTGTTATCAGGGTCGGCGCATCCTTAGAATAGTAAGGGCGGCGTCCAGGAACTCCCCCGGTTCTCACTTTCATCAGCGACACACCCCCCTCCCGGTCCTTTCTTTCCCCCAGTCTCCTGGATTTTTTGTGTGTGCATGAGTGCATTAAAGCAGTGCAGTTAAACCAGCATATTGCTCTGTTATTAACAATAACACACATTCAGTATTAATCCACACAGTGGCAAAAGCTGAACTATTCTGAACCTTCACCACCGCACGTGTGTAAGAACAGCTGATGGTAGCCATAGCAATGACAAACAACAAGATTACAAGCTCACAAACACGTTTAAATCTGCAAAGAAAGTGGCACGCATTGCGTTTTTATCGTGGTTTTAGTCGCGTTATGTATAAGTGTTACCTTCACTCTGCTTTGCCCAACGATCACCAACCCTCATTACAAAATGGAGGAAGATAGAAACTAATCCATGAGCTGTGTATTCCTGTGGAGCTCTGTCAAAGTCTCGTACATCAGTAGTCTTTTCTGATCCTTCCTTTTTTGCAAAAATAAACCTCAACCACTGACTCTTCACAGCTTCATCTTTGGGTAAAGAAAATATAAGACAAACTTTCCCTCAAACTTCCAATAATATCCAGCTAAGCACAACGTCTTCATGACTCATGACTTCAGGATCTGTTTATCTTCCTCTGTCTTTCCTGCTGTGTTAGTGGGCAGGGCTGCAAGTTTAAATTTTGCGGCTCTGCGCGCGCAACCATTATGTTTTGTATCCACGTCATGCCGAAATGGCTAAAGACTCATCAAGATGATTCATTCCAACCACTATGAGTCGACTCTTTTATAGATTAATCAATAGTTTTAAACACTGTCCACTTTCAGATTTAAGTATTAGCTGGATATTTCACTTCACTTAGAGCTGTGTTACACAATACATAGAAAGTCATTTTCAAAAACCCATAATAGGAGCTCTTTAAAAATGTAGTTGTATATTTGCATGTTTTAATATTTACTTTTATTTGAACCTGTTATTTGCTACCATTTATTTTGTTGAGCACTGATTATGGTGTTCTAATAAATGATTATAGGTAAGACTTTTGTATTATTTAGTTATTACTTGGTTCCTGTTTTCTTTTGTACTTCCAGAATGTTTAGCAAAGACCTGTTTAGTTGGATTCAGTTGATTTCAGTATTGAATGCATATTATTTAGTGCAGTTAGTTGTTGGCTTGAAATGTTTATTAGTTTTTCTAATTACATCAGATTTTCAAATAAACTTAAAGATGACATGGTCATGCAGGTTTGATGTGTCATGGATAAATAAAGCATTCAATTTTGGTTATGTTTTAAATAACACGTCAAAGTTTCCAAAACAGAAAGTAAACAACTGAGTTTCTGAAAAAGAGGAAATTAAAACTATCCTCTCTTTTCCTCCAACTGTGTTATGTGATGGCATTTATTTAATCAGGTCATCAGCGTTTGTGACTCGAATGATCCATTTTTGGTGCTCAGAGACACAGTTAGGAGCTTTAAAGAGGTCATTTGGGTCATCTGCAAATGGGCTATTCCTTTTTAAGGGTTTGCCTTGGCATTTTTCTTTATTTTCTTAATTTTTTTCATTTGAAATACTGATGATCAGGATGTTTACTCAAAGAACAATGTTTTTATACACTAACTTTTCTGAGAAATCAGCCCACAGATTATTTGTTAATAGTTGTCTCTGTATTAAAAGTACTTCTCATTGATTTATTTTCACTTTTGTTGTAGGATACGTTTGGGGTAACTTTTTCCTTATGCATTTTTGAAAAGTTTTGCAGACATTTTTGTCGAAACAATTACCATTTACAATGACCTGTGAACAACTAAATAATATAATTTGCATGCCAAGCCAGCAGGTGGCTGTCATTTTGTGAAGAAACAGTGGCTGCGCACATTTGGTTCTGTGGTCCATCACAGTTCATCATATTGTCAATAACTACATTAAACATGCAATTAATCGTTTTCCACAAATATATGCTCTTTGTAACAAATTTTCCCCTAGTTTTTTGTTTACAGGCACGCAAAACTCTTAAGAAATTACAAGGTAAAACCATAGAGTTATCAATTTTAGTTGAATTTTCAAAAATGTTGTCTTAAACATCAGTCTCAGGCAGTGAGATCAAGGACGGATATGTTCGAACTGATCTCCAGCATTTTTCCCAAACAATTTGAACTATGCAGGAAATATTTACTCTAGATTTCAGAATGCTCTTCTGGCTTTTTTTGAGAGTGACTGTCTGATTGCTCAGCTTTTCTTAACTAACTGTGATGCACAGGGGACATGATGGCAGCATTTCAAATCGCCTTGAGGAATCCACCAATCAACTCCAAGAATCCAGCAGTGAAAGTAAACCGGTTTCTCAGACAGTTTGATTTATTGCTACGATGTTTAAGAACACTAGTATTAGGTCTTATTGCAAAATAGATCATCATAGCAGGTATTTCACTATTTACCTAGAAATGTGTTTAGGTCTCTGGATTCCTGGAAGTCTCACAAAAATGTGCTTTCTGAATTTCGGGTCATGCCTTGTGTCTGTCTGTCTGTTGATTAATTGTTGCATAAATAGCTTCTGTCTCTTTAAGAAATTGTGTACAAATCAACTTTCACATTGAGTTCACGTGAATATTGAAAAAGACCTGCGTCCCAAATGGCACACTATACATTATGTACTTATGCATTTACACACTCAACAGCATAGTATATGTATTTAGTGTTGTCCCAAATGGAACACTACTGTTTTGTTTTTTTTATTCAAACCATTTCCTAGAAAACGCTTGACGGTGGCCAAATTAGTGAAATAAATGACCAAACTACCAAATAATACCTGCCGTGAGTATAGCCTAAGAAATGGGACAGCACTACAGCACCTGCACATGTCATCGCAATCTCTTGCTTCATCAAAGATCAGACGATCGTGGCTGCTGTAGTTATTCCAGTTGTGTTATTTTTTGGTATTTATCTTCAGGAAATCAGTGAAGGCATATATTATGTTATCATAATCATCTAATGTGACAATAAGATTGTAACTATACTGCCCGTTTACACAGTGGCCATATTCTTTGATGTAAACACACCAAAACAACATAAGACATCAGACTTTTCTGACAGGGGATTCGAGTGTCAGATTGTTGTGGGACAGCTATACAGGAGTTATGATTATGGATTATAGATAGTGAAATTTAGCTTTGGTTTTTATTTTAGCGTTCTTTTTTTATTTTTTTTAAGCATGACAGTAAAACACGAACACGGTTATGAATGTATTAAAACGTGCTTGTTTGTCATAAAAATTTGTAATAATGACAAAGGTTTGAATGGCTACCTAGCCCCATCCCTTAGCCCTACGCCTTCAAGCTAAAGAGAATTGGGACACCCCTACCCCTTCACGGGAACGCGCAAAACAAGGGGTAAGGGGAAGGGCTAAGGGGTAGAATTGTGATTGAGCCTAAGATTGACCTAGTTAAAATTGTTATTAATTACTCATTTTTATTTTATTTCAAATTGTCACTCATCATTGGGGCACAAATAAAGACATCTTTGATAAATTCAGAGACTCTCTGACCCACCTTAAGTCTCATTCACACTATGAGCAACTTGCAGCAACAAGCGACCGTTCATTTCAACGGAGAGTGAGCGACTTCCGGCAACCTCCATCTACACAAGTGACAGCGACCATTGGTGGATGTATGAAGCAACGCAACAAAGTTGAAAATCCTTCAACTTTATGCAAATGAAGAGCGACTTTCTTGAGTGACAGCCAACAGGAGCACCAGTAGAGCTCACGTGATTTTCTCTCCGCTCACAGGCCGGTTTTATTCTCCAAACCTATATAGACCTGCGATTGCAGCAGTTCGTGCCACCCCGAGTGACAGGCAGCTACAAAGTTGCTGCTAGTGTGAATGAGGCATTAGACAGTAACAGGCATGAAGAGTTTTGAAAGGTACCAAGAACATTGTCAAAATAGTTCATGAATACTAAAATGCTTTTGTTTAAAAAAGAATAATGATTTTATTCTTCACAGCAGGGGTGTCCAAACTCGGTCTTGGAGGGCCAGTGTCCTGCATATTTTAGTTCCAACCACAATTAAACACGCCAGAACTAGCTAATCAAGCTCTTTCTAGGTATACTAGAAATTTCCAGGCAGGTATGTTGAAGAAAGTTGAAGGTCACTATGCAGGATAACAGCCCTCCAGGACCGAGTTTGGTCACCCCTGCTCTACAGCATCAGTTAAATTTGTGAGTGAACAAGTGAATGGTTAACCCTGTCCACACAAACATGAGTAATTTTAAAATGGCAGCTTTTTCTATGAGGTTTGGGTGTTCTTTCACACACAAATGCAGAATGGGGTCTCTGAAATTGAAACTTTTTGAAAAGTCCTTTAAGGATGAAGATTGAAAAAAAAAAAAACAGCGGGGTCTGTGTATTCTTTTAACCATCAAAACCTGTTTTTGCTCATCCGCACCATCATTTCCTTTGTGTTGTCAGATAATGGATGTGGATGAGATTTTTTGTTAAATAGAGGGAAAAAAATATGTGTGGACATATCCTAAGACAACTTCTGCAGAACCAAACTCACCCACCGTTAGTATAGATTCCTCTTTTCATTGGTGTTGTGTGCCTTTTCTCTCAGGAGCGAGCACAGGCAGTGGTGTTACGAGTGCTGACTGCATTTAAAAGCAGCGATATTGAGCCAGCAGTGAAGTCTTTGGACAAGAACGGAGTGGATCTGCTGATGAAGTACATCTACAGAGGCTTCGAGAAGCCCACAGACAACAGCAGTGCCATCTTGCTGCAGTGGCATGAAAAGGTCAGTCTTGGAATAAAGAGGTCTGATTCTTTTTTCTATTTCAAACATTTATATCTCGTTTTGTCTATATTCTCACACAGGCTTTTGCTGTGGGGGGCCTGGGGTCCATTGTACGAGTGTTAACCGCAAGAAAATCTGTCTAAGAAGCCGGAAGAAATGGAGTGTTAAGCAGCCATGGGATTTCTCAGACATGGACAACTTCCTCTCTCACAATTTAACCTTATCTGGGGGAAAACCACTCATGCCCAACCGCCTATTTCACGAAAAAAATACTGTATGATAATGTAAATTATTGATATGTTATTATGACACTTCTCGACTTATGAAGGTGAACGGTTGTGCGACAGTCTGTGAACTGTGACAGAAGAACGATGAAGATACTTGGCTCTATAAGCCTTAAGCCGCAGTTTCAGGACATTAAATACTGTGATGAAAATGAAAGTTGTATTCACTTGTTCTTAGTTGGCACTCTTGGATGTGTAGTTCTCATTTTTTTTCAGTTCCAATTCTCATTTTTTTCTTATTGTACAGAAAGAGAATAATGTTTAATATTTATAGTATTTAGGTGGTGGATTTATGGTTAAATTCGTAGTGTGGCGTTGAGTCAGTCGGGTTGGGAGGGTTATTGTGAAGTGCCTGGAGCAATAAAGGACATTTAAGAGTGTATTGTTTTTTTTTATTTTTGGAGATCAACATACTCAGAGACATGCTTTTTTTACACAGCCTTTCAGGTTATATCAAGGGCATCTAGACTGGTTTCTGAAAGACCACTGTCTTGCAATGTAAAGCTCCTACCCTAATTAAACAAACCTAAAAAAGCCAGTCAAGGTCTTCAGGTCTTGTTAAAAAACTTATAATAGTTATAGTTGGAATAACTATTATAATAGGAATAGTTGGATCTTAAAACTGCGGGATATTGATCCTCAAGGCTCTTGAACACTCCCAATTGGCGCTCTAAACCTTCCTGCTTCTGGATGGCCAACATCTCAATTTTAGCTTCAACCAGCTCCATCACTCTTGTCTAGAAGTTTCCAGTGAGTATGCAGACCTTGATTCTGGAACTCATACTTATGCATTCTATGATTCTCATAGACCGCTTACATTCTACAGGTGTCCAAGAACAGGCTCTTCAATGGTTTAGGTCATACTTAGCTGATCGTTACCAGTTTGTAAATATTAATGGACAGCTTTCACACGTAAGACATTAGACAGCAATTTAACCTTCGAAAATCATATATCCCATGTCACAAAAACTGCCTTCTTTCATCTAAGAAATATTGCTAAATTTCGAAGTATGCTATCCATCTCAGATGCAGAAAAGCTAGTTCATGCTTTCATGACTTCTAGGCTGGATTACTGTAGTGCTCTGTTTGCTGGTTGCCCAGCATCCTCTATTAACAAACTTCAGCAAATACAAAATGCAGCTGCCAGAGTTCTTACCAGGTCTAGAAAATATGATCATATCACCCCAATTTTATCCTCCTTACACTGGCTGCCTGTTAAGTTCCGTATTGAATTTAAAATATTGCTTCTTACCTATAAAGCCTTAAATAATCAAGCTCCTGTTTATCTAACCAACCTCCTGTCTCCCTACAACCCAACCTGCTCTTTAAGATCTCAAAACTCAGGGCTTTTTGTAGTACCTAGTATAGCAACACTGTTTCAATTCACTATAAACTTCCATGTGAAGCTGCTTTGACACAATCTACATTGTATAAGCGCTATACAAATAATGATAAATTGAATTGATTTGCTGGTTCAGGTCTGTATAATTAGAATTAAACTCTGTAGGGCAGTGGTCCTCCAGGAACAGGTCAGGGGTACCCTTGTTGTGGGGGCAGAGTTTGTGGCATGGCACTAGGGCTGCTTTCCACTCCACTTTTAGATATGCACTTGCTAATTTTTAAGGAAATCTTTTCATTAAGTAAAAGAGAAAAGTACATGAACAGACCCCTCAACCCTACGATTTTGACCAAGGGAGCAAGTATGCTTCGTATAGTATGTAGGCTGCATTCCAGTTCAATTTTTTCAGCCCTTCAATTGCCAACTTCCCTTTGTCTTATCCCCTTTATATTTTGCCAGAAATGGATACTTGTGTAATGCAATCAATGATGTACATCCAAGAGAATAAGACAGAGAAATTAGTAAGTTAGACACTGGTACTCCAGTTTGCCCATACCTGCCCTAAACGCTTGTCTCAAAAGTGCAGCCGTAGGGTCCAACACCTATATGTCGCACAATGCAATGCAGTTGTGACATCACAACAGCGACATGCATTTACATTGCATAATAGTTTAAAAGTGCTCAAGTGATCAGCCAGTAGTAGCCACTTGTGCAATGTAATTAATGACATATCAGCGTTTAAGTCATCGAGTGAAAAGGCAGACAAATTTGGACTGGAATGCAGCCTAAGAATGCCAAAGAATATTAGATTCATCGGTGGGTATTCGGTATGCCATGAGACTATCGCGGTACATACCTTAGGTCAGTGGTTCCCAATTCCAGTATTGTTTTTGTGGCTATGCATCCAAGTTAGACTGTCAAATAGAAGTCTGCCTCAGATCAGTCTCAGGTAAAATGAGCATCAAAGAACACCATACGAGAGGGGTCTGGCTGCAGACTCGGTGCAGTGCAATCTGAGCTGCATCCAAAGCTCTTTAATGCGCTCACCTAACCCCACCCCTAACCCTACCCCTCACAGTGACGTCACTCACTCCATTGAGTGCATTGTGTGTGACATTGCATCGCTGAGTGATGCAATCTCAGCATGCATCATAAAGGCTGCATCCAGATACAATTGCACCATACAGTAGTGACTGGCAACTCTGGTCCTGGAGAGCCATTATCCTGCAGTTTAATGCAGGAGTCACTACACTGGGGCACATGTCCTACAGATTTTAGCTGGAACTCTAATCAAACACACCTGACCAAACTAATTAAGATCTTACTCTGTATAGTTGAAACTTACAACCAGGTGTGTTGAAGCAAGTTGGAGCTAAACCAAAGTCTATTGAAGGAAAGCTTTAAATGATTAGCCTAAAAAACAACGGCTAATGTGAACGCTGCTTCTATGGCAGTATACAGGAAAAGAGACTCAAAAGCCACCGTTTGATTGGCTAAGACATGCTTCTAGTTACTAAATTAAGGTTACTGGTTTTCTATGATAAGTAATACAGAAAGTTTTATTACTCCCCCATAGTAAGAAAATCTCTAGCTAAACTCTGCAGGACACTGGTTCTCCAGGATCAGCTTTGGTGATCCTTGCTTAGTGTCATCCCCAATCAAACACACCTGAAAAAGGTCTATTTACCAATATTTTGTAAAACCTTTTTTTTTGTGGTAATTTGTAGTTATTATGTTTTTACATTTAGTATTAAAGAGTACAACTGCAAAAAAAGGAAACATCTAAAAATGTGGTTCTCTGTTTTTGCAAATGAAATCTTCATACTCAAAAATCACATTTACAAAAATCTCAATAAATATGTCTTTGAGGATTTCAGTGATTTCTACAGATTCCATGTGGTCCTGCTCATCTGTGTATAATAAATTTATCTCCAAGAATATGGCCACTACCTAGTAAACAATATTGAAATCCATTGGTAATTACTGATCTAATGTTAATTCTGCTTTAAAATGATTCTAAATATCTCATCACTTTCAGATCCACTATAAAAACCAAACACACCAAAGTCACCACTGCTAACCACGCCATAATCACAAATGCTCCTCCAGACAAAGTCACTGAGAAAGATTCAATTTTTTTAATCAAGTTTTGATGCTTCTGACAAACCATGAACTGAAACCCAAGAATTGTAGTAGTTTTTTTTGCTAAAAACAGAGGCAATCGGATACTGTGGTGATGTCTACAGTATCATAACAAACGAAACATGAATACAGTTGTAAAAAGGTGCATTTCTTGGATGTTTAAATAGAAATATTATTCCTTCGATGTTCATACACAGGGCATTTATCAGCATTCTCCAATAGGACTCCAGAGAACCTTCATTTACAGCACGGTTAGCTTCGGAATTTCATTAGTCCTTACATAAAACAGAAATTCTTTGGGTTTCTTTTTTTTTTCTAAAAACAGGAAACACATGGTAAGCGTCCCGTAGAGGCTCGATTCAGTTATTTTCACCAGAAGAGCCTGTCATTCAGCATTTAAACCTTAGTGCTGCTGATGTGGCCTTAAAGTGTTAAAACACACAAAATTACACTTTTCTGACAGCAAAACACTGTGACTTTTTTTTTTTGTCCTTCCGCAGGATTTTGTCGACTTGTTCTCAGAGAAATAAATGCAGCTGACAGTATTTTAAGGCTTCAAGTGTACTCAAATGCAGTATACAGTATTCAGTATACACTCAAAACCAAAGTACAATCAAAGCATTCAATATAAGGCATGCATGCTCGTTTCCTCAATCTGTGCATATATGCCTCTTTATTACAGTTTCAAGCCCACAGTGAAGAATCTCACACACAGACAAACAGATTTGAGAGTAATGACTGTGTAGGATGACAAAAACATAATTTAGGTATACATAAACCCTCTCATCACTTATATACAGTATTCATATATATATAAATACTTGTAAGGAATGTATGGAATTGTAATTTACACATAAACAAGGCAGATTAAAATGAGATTTAAAGTAATGTTTTATGACACCCATTCCTGATTTTCACAGATGTTTTGGAGGATCATTCTCTTCATGATTGGCCCAGCTTTGATTTTGCAGAGTTAAAATAATCGAGTCGTTGTAGGATGTTGGAAAAATCGATGATTGTTTTTTTGTTTTGTTTATTAAGCAGATGGAATTGAGTTCATTTCATTAAACGACGAAACTCGTCACAAAAAGATGGTGTTCATAAAGCATTTGTTTTCAAGTCCCTGCAATATTTTAGTGACAAAACGCACAGAGTTGTTTGTGTGTCCCGTTCCTTTAAAGGGCTTTAGCTACATAGCAACTGTTGAGGCAGCAATTGTTCCCTTTTCTACTGAGATTGTTTACTCTTCGCTCTTTCACCTGGTCAAAGAGATGTGCCGTTTTGGGTTTCTCAGCTCCAGCTTGATGTTCCTGAGATGGAAGGTCGTATGATACCTTTGGGTGAGGGCTTGGAACCAAACCACGACATCTGAAAAACATACAAAACTTCAGTCTTGACTCGTCTGTGATTTCAGTAAACGAGACTTCATGTGATGTCACAGTTTCAAAATGTCTCAAATATTGAAACCAATCATAGGGGTATAAGACCTCGCTTGACAGCGCTCAGAGCAAGCAGGATAATATTTACATTAGTTTATTTACCATAAATGCTCATGCTGTCTTTTGTGCATGTATTGGAGTTCTGTTTGAAACTTTGAAAAGAAGTGTTTTCTTTAAGCAGGTAAAATTAAAGGTACAGTTCATATATCTTACTGCTTGTATAAAAGAACAAAATTGTATTACAAATAACAATATTTATAGATTTTGATATAAAAAAATTCTTGTGTTGTGAAGAAAAAAAATCTAGTTATGTATGGAAAGCATTGTCAATGCCACGAGATATCGAATTGAACCGAATCGATGACATGATAATCGTAACCGAACTGAACAGTGAGACCAGTGTAGGTTCACACCCCTAGTTAAATTATTAATTTTTTCCCCTCTATGAAGACGTTTATCAACTTGAAACTGTCCTAAAATGAGGAATAAAAAAAGTAGGACGGTTTTGTAGTTCATACCATATTGGCAAGGTAATGTTATTTCAGTAAACAAGGCTTTATGTCATGTCAAAACAATTTCAAAATGTCTCAATAATTTAAACTAGTCATGAAACAGAAGTTAATATTGTCTATTTTCCCCTCTATTGTGACGTATATCAATTGGTCTTCAAATAAGAAAAAAAAAAAGTAGGGGTGGTTTCGGCATTTGTACCAATTTGACAATGTATTGTGATCTCAGTAAACAAGACTTTATGTTATGTCAAAACAGTTTTAAAATGTCTCGAAAATATAAATTGTCGTTAAAAGTAAGTTAAGATTGTCCTTTTTTCCTCTATCGTGACAAATATCAACTTGAAACTCTCCTGAAATTTAAGAAAAATAAAGTAGGGCGGTTTCGGAGTTTGTACCAATTTGGTAAGGTAATGTTATTTCAGAAAACAAGACATTAAGTCATGCCAATTTTAACTAGCCATGAAACGAAAGTTAAGTTTGTCCTCTTTTCCTCTATCGTGACGTACATCAACTTGAAAATGTTCTGAAATGAAAAAAAAAAAAAAAAAAAGAAGTAGGATGGTTTTGGAGTTCTTATCATATTGGCATGGTAATGTTATTTCAGTAAACAAGGCGTTATGTCGTGTCATAACAGTTTCTAAATGTCTCAAATTTAATGAAATGAAGGTTAAGATCGTCCTTTTTCGCTCCATCGTAATGTACATCAACTTGAAACTGTTCTAAAATGTGAAAAAAAGTAGGACGGATTTGGAGTTCGTACCAAATTAGCAAGGTACTGTGATTTTAGTGAAACAGTTTTAAAATGTCTTAATAATTTAAACTAGTCATGAAACAGAAGTTAATATTGTCCTTTTGTTTTCCATCATGACATAAGTCAACTTGAAACTGATGGTGCATGATTTTGTCCTTTGGAAACTGATTGGATTGTTGGAAGATTTGCTAACAATATGACCTTTCATTGACGAGAAACGAGCCCTAAAGGCCGAAAAGTCGTTTCGTTATGGTATTTGTACAGATTCTCCGGGCAAATGAGTTAGTACAAAGAATGAAGTACACACATACATTGTTTATATCAAACACTACTATAGAAATATAAAAAGAAGAGTAAAACAATTTTTTCTTTTCGACTTTTTGAAAATTCAAATCGTTTGGCTGAACTTCATTCAGATTGCAGCCCAGTGGTGAATCGCTGAACAGGTTTCATTGTTTTAACCTGATATCTTATCAACTAATTCATTTTTTAGCTACTTTTATATAACCAGATTTATGTGTGTGTACTTTAAAAAAAATGATGTTACACTATGTACATCCCTTGCAACTTCAACTAATCAAAGTCAAATAAAATTTAAGAAAAAAACAATAATACATCAACCTTTTCCACAAAACTTCCACTTTAGCCCGCCCAGTGCAGCAGGGACTGGAGCGGTAGTGTAATGTAGCACAGTGATGTGCAGCGATTTCCTTGCTTTCCAGCACCGCTGCCGGGCTGATCCATAAATACCTGCCAGATGCTATTCCTGACCATGACACTGAGTGCTAATGGTTTGATTCAGAGCGTTGAGCCACATATCCTGACCCACATTGTTCTCTGCCTCAGCAGTGTGGCCTAGTTAGGATGCGGAGGAGATGAGGCTAGAGAAGAACACCTTTCTAAATGCTGATCCTCCATCATACTTATAGACTCTCTGCTACACACCTTGTACTCCAGTGTCTGTTTGAGCATGTCCTCCTCTTCTTTTGTGAAATGCAGGAGCACAGAAACGGCTCTGATGAGCTGGAAAGCCTGAAGAAAGAAGCAGAAAGAGGTGAGTACTCATGGGAGGATTCATTCAAGTAGCACTCAAATCACTGCTATGTGCTTGTTAAAGGAACGCACCACTGTTTTGTTTGGAAACAGACTGATTTTACAACTCCCCTAGAGTTAAACAGATTTTTGAATTCTGGGTCTGATGGAAGTACTTTTAGCTTAGCCTAGCTTAGCATAGATCCTTGAAACAAAAATTAAACAATTAAATAATAAGTCTAAGGCACTTGAAAAATAAGCAAAAATTTAGTACCTACGCATTTCAGCAAAACGTGCATTCATCAGTGCAACATTACAAAAATGAAATAATATTTCAGAACTAAGATGTACACACTTCCTTTATTCTTGCTGAGAGAAATCAGTCTTCTCTGATCAATCTTTTCTTTCATACTGTTTTTGAATTTATCCCATTAATATTAAGCAACTGATGATCATAAATGGTTGAAAGATCGATCTTACAGTATATCGAACAGGATATTTGATGTTGTATTGTGGAGAAAGTGAAACTGATGTCACCTATGAACTACGATAAACGCATGTGATGTTCTTACATTGGCTATAAAATATAAATGTACAACACACAGAAATCGAATTGTTACCATATGCAAAATATTTCATTACTAAAGTGAGATTTTTTTAAACACAGGCTTAGTTGTTTGCAATTGACTCTTCGCTAAATCACACCCGAAAACCGCCACACACCAATCGTGACTTAGCAACCGTAGCTACACGAAGGAGGTGTCAAGCTTTCAAGCAAGGGGAACAAGCCAAAGCATTGTGCATATGGATTGTGCAAATATGATACCCAGTATTCTAAAAGTTTGGATGGGGTGGTGGAATTTTTTTCCCTTTCTAAAACCTAAAACCCAAGGGGAGAAATGTCAGCATAGACCAAGCTGTGTGAGGGACGCTAAAAGAGCGGAGTTAAGCTGGTTTTGATTTCGATAATCCTGACACATTCAGTGATAGACGACAATAACTCACACACCTCTCACCCTAAAAAGATCTAAACTGTGTTTCCTACAAAAATACAAAGCAGGTTATGTTTCACAGTCCTTTTTTGTTTGGCTTTCTCAGATATCTCACGTGTTCGCCAAAAATGACTAATTATATCCTAGGGAATGTCTGACACCGGCACATAAATATTGTAATAGATGTGCCAGGCACGAAAGCTTGACAGGCGTAACAACAATAACTAAGGAGGGCGGGGCTTATTGAAGGGTTAATTAGTCTACGGTAGTTATTTAAGTTAAAGTGTAAAAACCAATGTTGGAAAGAGTACTGTACAATCAAACTGAAATATAAGCACCGTTACTTACCCAAAAATGTAGTGCGAGTAAAAGTATCTGTTGTAAATTAGGGCTGTGCGATTAATCAAAATCAAATTGCAATCGTGATTTGAACCATTGCGATTAGCTAATTGCAAGAGGCTGCAATATAAAATATATATTATATAACTTCTCGCACCCAGAGCTAAAGCTAGACTGCCGTCTATGTGTAACAGGTTTACTAGCCAATTGAGTGAGCAATCATTATAGTGCAACTGAACTATGCGGAAGATCCACAATTAAAAACAAACTAATGGAAAAGCGCGAATGAGTGGGATGATGGCATCTTCCACTTCAGAAGCATTTATAGACAAATTAATATCAAAGAAAAACAGCACATCGGTAATATGGGAATATCTTGGTTTCAAAGCCACAGACACCAAACATAACCAGGTAATTTGTAAGAGCTTTCACAGATTTGTTGCCACAGCACGAGGTAATACAACAACCAGCACCTCAAAAAGCACCACAGATGGCTATATGAGGAGCATCTTGCTAAAAAGTCAACTAAAGTATTGCCAGTGACACTCAATCTAGTAGCAAGCAAAGTAAAATTTTAGTTGTTTGTTTGCTAATATAAGTTGATATCTTTTCAGTTCCACTCACTGCATTTTAGCAGTAAGAAGCTACAATACAGATTATTGAGCTGAAGCTTGACTACAAAATTACAATCTGTAAAAAAAATTATAAAATATATTCGCAGTTAGATATTTTTCTCTCCAATTGTACCACCATAATGACCAGTATTGAAATACAGTAGCATAGTAGGCCTAATTAAGCAGCTACAGCACTGCACAGTTAAAAAATGAGGCAGATTAATTCCTATTATTAAGAATATGTATTATTGCCAGTCACTTTAAACATTATAAACAGTTTAAACATTAACTGTGCTTGCAGACAAAAAAAAAAAACTTAATTAAAAATGACACTGTTCTTCAAAAGTAAAAAGAAAACTGCTGTACTTGTAAAGTATTAATGTATAGCTTATTCATCAAAACCTGGAAATGTTGCTTGGACCTGAAAAGTTTTTTTAATATATAAATATAAATATTATTATAAATATTATAAATATAATATAAATATTATTTCTGAAATCAAGACATTATATTTTGCTTGCCAAGAAACTGTTTCTTGATATAATAACTTTTAGATATTTGGGCTAGAAACAAGACAAAAAAAAAGCATTTTTTTGCAGCGTAATTCCTGAAAAAAACTACTCAATTACAGTAATTTGAGTATTTTTGTAATTTGTTACTTTACACCACTGGTGAAAACGGAATTTAAATAGTAAAATTAAAATAACATAAAAGCAAAAGCTGATAAAAAATATGAATGTCAATTAAGTATAACCGTCGACTTAGGGCTGTCGCGATTTGTCTATATAATCAGACAAATATCTTCAAATTAAAGATCATCTCTAATCTACATTTTTAGCAAAAGCAGAAAAAATAGAACATATTTGCTTAAGGATATATGTTTTTGCATATAATAATCAAGCACTTGACTGATGTGTTTGTCTGTGAAAGCTGTCTGTACTCTGCTCACAACCAATTCATTACAAATACCAGTTAAAATAATCCTTAATAAAGTTAGGAGTTGTTCAAGGAGTGTTCATAGTGAGCTGTTTTACAATAATCTCATGACATAAAAGCCTACTTATATTATGTTAAGTTTCGTATTGAATTTAAAATATTGCTTCTTACCTATAAAGCCTTAAATAATCTAGCTCCTGTTTATCTAACCAACCTCTTGTCTCGCTACAATCCAACCCGCTCTTTAAGATCTCAAAACTCAGGGCTTCTTGTAGTACCTAGAATAGCTAAATCGAGTAAAGGAGGTCGAGCCTTCTCATTTATGGCCCCTAAACTCTGGAATAGCCTTCCTGATAATGTCCGAGGCTCAGACACACTCTCACTCTTCAAAACTAGATTAAAGACCTATCTTTTTAGCAAAGCATACACTTAGTGCATTACATTGCGGTATGACGCATGATGTGCCCCACACACGATTTTGCTTCTTGTTTATATACACTATGAACAGCAGCTACGCTAATTATTCTCCTTATTCTGTATTTCCACCTGGGGGTACTCATCTTGAGACCCTCAGACTATGCAGTGCCATTGATGCGATCCAAGACCAGCGACGAGACGATCCCAAGGTTCCCGGACCAGGCCGTATCCTGAGCTGCTGCTGTGGTGGTCATGATGGAGAGCATAAGACTGATTCCTGTGATGCTCCAAGGACAGACGTGTTTTCGCGGAGGTCCAGCTACTGCGCCTAGACTGCAGCTCTGCACAAGACGTTTGGCCATAGGAGAAATGGTCGTGCCCAACTGAGCCTGGTTTCTCTCGAGGTTTTTTAAATTTTTCACTTTCGCCAATTGGTGAAGTTTTTTCCTCGCCGCTGTCGCCACTGGCTTGCATGGTTCGGGATCTGTAGAGCTGCGCATCGATGGAATTGCTCCTCAGTGTTTGGACTCTCAGTAGTGATTATTAAACCACACTGAACTGAGCTAAACTAAACTGAACTTAAACACTGAAAACTGAACTGACACTTTTCAATTCACTATAAACTTCCATGTGAAGCTGCTTTGACACAATCTACATTGTATAAGCGCTATACAAATAAAGATGAATTGAATTGAACTCAGTGTTTGAGTGTATGGTTAAAAACTAGCCTAGAGCACCATCTGCTGCAAAAAACTAAGCTCATAACTCACCCAAGTGAGAATAGCGAGGCCTTTTGAAAATCTCTGAATTGATGCAGAATTGTTTCTAATATGTTTCATGTTCAATATTTCAGCTGTAATGTAAACATACTCTTTTGAGAGAGAAAGCCGATCATAAGCCATTCATTTGATGGACCATTCATTTGAGCCGATTCATCAAACCCTCACCTCTGCCTCTCTGGATGACATGAACTTCAGCACCACGTGTTTGAGGTACTCAAAGTTGATTTCTCTGGTGTCTGTGAGGTCTGAACTGTTGGTGACGGTGGTGTTGGGGGTGATCGGGCCTGGGGTTTGACTGAGTCCTGGACCTAGGGTTGGAGCTGCGGTCAGAACTGGCGTCTCTGAGAAAGTTTTTTCTGCAGATCTCTCGTGTCTCCCATCCTGAAGTCTGTCTTTCATCTCAGAGTCAGCATCTGGTTTCAGTTTCTGTTACACAAACATGTGGGGAAATGTTTACAGTCAGCTGACATGAACTGTTGAATTATGTTGATATAATCCATGTGAATAAAAACACGCACCAGTTCTTTCTGTAGCGTCCTTTTCAGTTCTGCAAGCCTCTGCTGTAGCTGCTTTATTGTCTGGTAAAAAATAAATGTAAACTGATAAAAAAAGCTTTTTCTTCAATAATTACAACAATCGGTTTATATGCAAAGTAGAAAACAAATTTTTTTTTGAAATTTTGTTATTTATATATACAGTTAAAGTCAAAATTATTCACCCTCCTGCGATTTCTTTTCTTTTTTAAATATTTCTCAAATGATGTTTAACAGAGCAAAGATTTTTTTATACAGTATTTCCTATACTTTTTTTTTGTTCTGGAAAAAGTCTTATTTGTTTTATTTTGGCTAGGTGAAAAATCCCCATTTTAAGGTTATTAGCCTCCTGGAATTATTAATAATTATATTAAATTATGTATTATGTTTGATATAATTATAAAAGTACAAGTATAAAGGAAAAGTGTTCCATATATAATTATTTTAATACAATTAAGTGTATAATTTTAAATAAGTGGTAATACTTACTATAGTAAGTATGTAAATAATGGCCCGTTTCTACTGAGTGGTACGGTACGGTACGCTTTTTTGGTCATTTCCATTGTCAAAATTAACCTAAAAGCGAACCGTACCATATCACTTTTTGAGTACTTTTTGAGCCATGTTTAACTATTATCATCGCCTTTTGGACTACCCTGCTGAAAAAAAACTGCATATGCTGATAAGGTATGTTTTGATGCTGGT
>CAIGQZ010025690.1:3935693-3949991 GCA_903798205.1 Danio tinwini
GGTCTCGATGCTGGTCTTGCTGGTTATAGTGCTGGTCTCAATGCTTCTGGTTGATGGTTCAAGCAGGACCAGCATTAGGACCAGCATTAAGACCAGCATTAAAACCAGTAAGACCAGCATCAAGACCAGCAAAACCAGCATTGAAACCAGCAAGACCAGCATCAAAACATACCTTACCAGCATATGCTGTTTTTTTCAGCAGGGTATTATGAACTCGGAATGACGGAATTACTTTCTAACAAGATGTTACACGTGCTACTGAAGATTAAAGATACAGATGAGTATGGAAGGCCAAATGGCTAAATACACGTGAATTTAACACGTGAAATATACGTATTTCCCCATGAAAAATTAACACGTACTTGTTAAATACATGTAAACAACGCATGATTCAGACCAAAGTTTATGGTTTAAATGGGTTAATCTCATTGGCTGCATAAGAACTGGTAAAACTATTTCTTAAACTTGGGGGAGGGGGTTGGGTGCATTATGAAACCTCCTACCTATTTGTCTTTTCTGTTTTTTTTTTTTAACCATTAAGTCTTTATTTTTATATATTTAATGAGCAATTTTTTTTACTCCTTTTATGTCTTTTGGAGTAGTAGAAGACATTCATTACCAGTCATTAAACTTACCATCAAAGAATACCATAAAAGTTACCATTAAACAATCAACTTTAAGGTGGGGAAACATTAAAGTTACATTAATTTAAACATTACATTAAACTTACGTAACAGGATTAGGAAATGGAGCATTGCAATAAATATCTTTGGAAAACAAAGTGAGTTTTTGTACTTAAATTTATGACCAGCAGGTGGTGCTTGTTTCAAACTTTTTATTATATTATATTGATATGCAACCATTGTAACCTACTCAGAACCATGGCGAAGAGGACTGGCACGCAGGCCAAAACAATGAAGGTTGTTAATTTCTGTAATTCTGCATTTTACTTTTAAAAAGTGTCCATAGCCTCCCTTCCTTCAAGAATTTTTCAGTTCAAGTTACAAATTAAATTAAATATCCTTATTTAAAAAGTTTAACAAAAAACATAACAAGAAAACAGGGATTTAAAAACAATCCCTGGTACCCCCCACGCTCTGTCCCCAAGATATAAACAAAAACACAAACCACTGAGAATAAAGAAAATTATAATTTATTTACAGAAATAGGGGAGAGCAGGGTACAATGTAACACTTTTTGGTTTTGACCAAATAATGAGCAAAATAATGGGGTTAGACAATCCATATTTTTTTTTACCAACAACACACAAGCCTCTTACAAATGAGCACGAAAATATGATCACCGGACCTATGGTTTCTGCGCAGTATGTTACCATTCACCCCAACTGCGGGGCAAATTATAAGTCAGAGAGTTAGTTGTACAGTAACATGCTTATAAAGGCAGATTTCACACAATTCATTTAAATCCAGTTTACATTAAATAGTAGCTATATTTCCTCAGTACTTGGCTAAGTCTTTTTTTATTCTACATAGCACAGTAAGTTTATTTATTTGTTTATATTGGATAAACCAATTTGGATTATTTGCATTATTATGCATTATCATACAATTCATTTTGCATTATTAGCAATGAAAAAATTTTCTATTTAAAAAATTATATTATTAAAATACATTTTTTATTTTATTAGTTCTCAACATTACGCTAAAAATTCTACAATTATTTTGTTAGTTTAATTGGTGTCCAACACTTATTTGTAACACCCTGTTGCAACTAACCCTGCTGGGTCAGGTTTTCCTCAAAACTGGCTAGCAGTCACTGTGTTTTTTTACATCTTTTAAAATAATCCCATCATTAAGTATAGCAGATGGTGATCACAACAATATAAGATTTTACTAACATACATTCACAGATTTTTTTTTTTAATAAAAAAACAGACTATAATAAAAAAAAAACACTTTATGCTGCAAAAATCGTTTCTCCTGTGTTTCTCATTTAAATTTTACCGAACTTTTTCAATAAATGGCAGGAAGACATCTGCCAACACCTCGGAAAATAAATACCCTAAAACTCAGTGTTACATTTTACCCCGCGTTCCCCTCTAGAGCAGCATAACATTGGGAGGGGCTAGGTCAAAATAAATGACAACAAACTAAACTAATTTAGAGAAAATTTCCCTGGAAAATAAATAAGCAAACAAAATACAGAAAACTACTTACAACACAGGAGAAAAGGAAAATAATAAACACAAGGCACCAAACCTCCCTTCCATACTCCAAGGCAGGGAGACAGAAAACCAGGTTTCTCTTGTTTAAATGTACAACTTCACATCAGCATCTCGCAAAATGCCAACAACAGACATAGCAACAATCATTCATTTATCATTGTTCAAAATAGCAACATCTCTACAAAAATATCGAGTGGGGAATTGAGAGACAGAGAGCAGGGAGTCGATGAATCCATATTTTAAATAGCCGCCGCCAATGCAAGCGCCAATCATGATCCGCCGTAATCCGCTGCACCTGCAAATATTTGTGAAGGAGAGAGAGCGAACGAGAGAAAGAAAAACACCACATACACTACAACTACTTGTAACAAAGTTCACAATGTCTAAATGGCCATCAGACGCGTGTTTTCAGTGCTGAACATTAAGTTTGTGAAGCCTGTCCTGGCTCAATTCTGGTAAAACGACTTGATTAAAAGAATACGAAACCGCAGTGGTACGATGAATGATTTAGTCATTTAACAGCAAAAACTGTTGAGGATAGAATAAGCTATTGTTTATTTTTGGTCATACATGTACTATACATTATCGTGAATATTTTACTTTTATTTAGGTTAACAGTTTGTGTTTTGCCAATTTGCTTTGGCTGCTGAACTGAAGCAGAACGCAATTCATTTCATCTCAAATGTTATTCGTTGCTCTTGTTTATTTTTTAGACCGACCAACAATATATTAAAATTAAGATAAATTAATAAAAAAACGACATTTGTTCCAAAAAGACAAACATTTTCAATAATTTGTGAAATTATAAAAATAATTACCACACCCTTATGATAAATTAGAAAAACAAACAAAAAATAAGTAACAGGATATGTAAGCTAAATAAAAGGACTATTTTAAAAACACAACAGTTTCCCTTGCAAGAGCACAAATGGGTGTGCTTTGATGCACCGTCTGTCACACTCTTTTTAATATGGTTTTGATAACACTGGAACAACCAGAATTCTATCTATGGCCATACCAGTCACTCAAAAAAGGACATAACTCGTTGCTGAACTATCATCCCAACAAACACATCTAGGGCTACTTGTAGGGATGTCTGTACAACGTTGCATTTATTATTACTTTTGATAATACAATAAATAAATTTGTATGCTTCTGCTGGTGCACCTCGCTTTCACTGCAAAATGGGAAAAGCAAGCTTTTTTTCAGGGAACTTAGTAGGTTGTTTTGAAAAACATATATGAAGTGAGTTTTTTTCTATTATAAAGTCATATTTATGTTAGCAGGCATATTCAAATATTCAAATGCATATTCAAATGCACGGGGGGGAAAAAAAAGCAAGAGGTAATTCTGACTGCGGTAGTTCAAGGTACATAATCAGAACTCTTGTGTTTTGTAGTTTAAAATAAAATAATAAAGTTAGAAAGAAACATTTATATTGATATGTGGGTTTTATTTTAACAGTTATCAAATTACAGTTAATTAAAAATGGTCAGCCTTGAGTGTAGTGTTATTGTGTGAGTTATTAGTGAAACATGTTTTGTGTATGTAATGTAATGGATTATAGTATTTTTATTGGACATTAAGTCATATAGAACAATCTATTTATTCTGTTAATGATCAGTTGACATCAGTTTTCTTTTTGGCCTGCGTGCCAGTCCTCTACGCCACTGATTCTGATTAGGTTACAATGATTGCATGTTAATATAATATAATAAAAAAGTTGAAACAAGCACCACCTGCTGGTCACAAATTTAGGTACAAAAACCTTACATTGTTTTCCAAAGGTATTTATTACAATGCTCCATATCCTAAACCTTTTAATTAAGAACCTTTAATGTAATTTGTCCCCCCCCCCCCATTATAATTGATAGTTTAATGGTAACTTTAATGGTATTCTTTGATGGTAAGTTTAATGAGTAGTCTACTACTCCAAAAGACATAAAAGGAGTAAAAAGAATTTCTCATTAAATATAAAAAAATAAATACCTTGAAAATAACAAAACAGAAAAGACAAATTGGTAGGAGGTTTCATAATGCTAAATGGTGGTAGCTTCCATAGTCTACAGAACAAACCATCATTATACAATAACTTGCCTAATTACCCTAACCTGCCTAGTTAACCTAATTAAGCCTTTGCATGTCACTTTAAGCTGTATAGAAGTGTCTTGAAAAATATCTAGTCAAATATTATTTACTGTCATCATGTCAAAGATAAAATAAATCAGTTATTAGAGATGAGTTATTAAAACTATTATGTTTAGAAATGTGTTGAAAAAATCAGAAATGTTTTATAGAAATTGGATTTAAACAGAAATTGGGGAAAAAATAAACAGGGGGGCTAATAAATGATAGTAATGATAGCTAATAAATTGATAGAATGAAGTGGTTACTGTGGTCAATACTATCTATTCTTATTGACATTATCTGATGAGTATCACTTTGTAACTGTAAACTAAGAAATCTTTCAGTTACACAGAGTATGGAGTTTTGCAAGGATCAGTACTTGGACCGATGCTTTTCACCCTGTATAGGCTACATCTATCACTCTGTACTGTAAAAAGTATCATGCAAATAATTATGTACACTACAGTAATTGCATGTTAATAAATATTACTCCTCAGAAATATATAATTATACTTAAACAATGACATTTACCAAACAATTCTTTGCCCTCACCTTGTTCTTTTCGGCCAGTTGTTGCTCCAGGTCTTTATTGACATTTTGTAACTGGTCCAGATCACTTACAGTAACTGTCCCATTCTGCTCGCCATCACACTCGTCTGCATGTGACTGTGCTGTTAAACTCAACACCTCACTCTCCAGATCAGAAACCTGTCACACACACAAAAAAAGATGTAAATAGAAAATGCTCAAATTGATAAGACAATGTTTATAGCAGAAACAAAAGCACAAACTGACCCGGGATTGGTAAGAGGACAATTGCTGTTTTTGTCTAAGGACTTCCTGCTGCAGTGACGTCAGCTGAGAGTTGTGTTCGCGCTCTTTCTCTTCAGCCTCCAAACGACGAGTCTTACACTCAGCCTGTAGAGAAGACAGACTGCTACGGGCCGCCTGCAGCTCTAAAATACACAACAAGAATTTTCTACATCACTGGATCAAATCTACAGTAAGGATAGAAAACATTTAGCATTGTTGTTTTAACAATGCGTGTAGACTTTGCCAAAAACCATGTCTTGGCTATTTGAATTCAGTGAAAATCAAAGTGTATTTTTTATATAATTACAAGTAATGGTAAAATTAAGTACACTACCTGACAAAATTCTTGTCATGAATCCCAGTTATAAGAGCAACAAATAATAACTTTATTTGATCATTTGGAAAAGTGGCAGACAGTAGATTTTTCTAATGAATGATCTGTTGAACTGCATCTCAATCATCACAAATACTGCAGAAGACCTATTGGAACCCACATGGACCCAAGATTCTCACAGAAATCAGTCAAGTTTGGGGAAGGAAAAATGATGGTTTGGGGTTATATTCAGTATAGAGCTGCACGATTAATCGTAAAAAGATTGCAATCTCGATTGGACCCCCTAGACGATATTAATCCAGCATTTATACGATTCTGCCAATTATATTTTTCAAGTTCAGAGAGAAGAGTAGCATAAAGGCAGCCGCACAAGTCTTCACGTTGTTTTACATGCATTGTTCAGCAATGTGTACACCTCCAAATGGTGTTGAAAGAGTCACATACTGTATTTATAAGGTATAATTCACCCCAAAAATGTAATTTCTGTCTGCATGTAATGATGTAGTCGCAGCTGTGAAAACACACGTGACGTGAGCTGACCGTGAACTGTTACCACAGAGAGGGTGGGTGCGCGCCTGTGAATGATGCCTACCTTAGTGAACAGAACTTGCATAGGCTGTGAATAACGGGTAATAAAGTTGTAAATAACATTCAGTTTGTGGCACAGAGCGATCGTTTGGGAGCTGCGCGGGAAGTATGAACCACACATGCACAGTGAAAATGAAACTGAAAGCCTGCACATCATTCAAATGATCATATCGTATTTTAGAGTTATGATTACGACAAGCATATAATATGTTTTTCTTTCATAGCGAACACAGAGTGTTGTGCATGAGAATAAATATTTAACAGTGTCAGAATAGCTATTCTAGCCTATATAATGTTGAGTATAATGCAAGAGGGAATCTGATAATGGCCAATGTCTGATTTTACCAGTAGAAAAAAAACGGTCTTACAATGTTGTCAATGACAGACTGCAAGCATGTCTCAAACATAATAATTCAACATCAGAATTATGAATAGTTGTATTCTGAAATAACAATAATAATAGGCTACTCATATTAACCTTTATTT
The DNA here is from genome assembly GCA_903798205.1 of Danio tinwini. NCBI lineage: Eukaryota > Metazoa > Chordata > Actinopteri > Cypriniformes > Danionidae > Danio > Danio tinwini. The sequence continues at coordinate 3,942,227 of CAIGQZ010025690.1, forward strand.
TACATCTACAGAATCGTGAGAAAATCGTGATCTTTATTTTAAGCAAAAGAAAAATTGTGATTCGCATTTTAGCCAGAATCATGCAGCTCTAATTCAGTATGGGGCGTGCGAGAGATCTGCGGAACAGCCTGAGGTCTCAAGACATTTGTGCTGCCCATTACATTTCAAACCACAGTAATTCTTCTAAATTCTTCAGCAGGATAGTACTCTTTCTCATACTTCAGCCTCCACATCAAAGGTACTGAAAGCAAAGAAGATCAAGGTGCTCCAGGATTGGCCAGCCCAGTCACCAGACATGAACATTATTAAGCATGTCTGGGGTAAGATGAAGGCATTCAAGATGAATCTAAAGAATCTTGGTGAAGTCTTGGAGTCCTGCAAGAGCGCTTTCTTTGCCATTCCAGATGACTTTATTAATAAGTTATTCGAGTCATTTGAGAGATTTATAGATGCAGTCCTCTGATCTCATGGGAGTCAATTGTACAAATTCTGACAAATTCTTTTTCCACTGAGCCATGACTTTATATTCTAAACTATAAATTATTTCTGTTAAGTGACAAGACTTTTGTCTAAGCAAAGTCAGACATTACTGTCCTAATTAAATAATTAAAAATAAATCAATTTTTATTTTGGTAAAATAAGCGTAATCTAGAGGCCTTAGACTTTTATATAAGCCACTTCTGATACCAAATGATCAACTAGAAGTCAAGTTATTATTTGCTTTTCCTAAAACTTGGACAGGTGACAAGACTTTTGTCAGATAGTGGAATATAGCATAAGCAATCATTGCAAGATGTGATGCGTACAGTGCATCCGGAAAGTATTCATAGTGCTTCACTTTTTTCACATTTATTTATGTTACAGCCTTATTCCAAAATAGATTAAACTCATGTATTTCCTCAAAAGTCTACACACAATACTTCATAAAGACAATGTGAATTATTTTTTTTAAAATGGTTGCAAATTTCTTAAAAATAAAAAACCTGAAAAATCACATGTACATAAGTATTCACAGCCTTTGCCGTGAAACTCTAAATTGAGCTCAGGTATATTCGGTTTCCACTGATCATTATTGAGATGTTTCAGCAGCTTTATTGGAGTTCACTTGTGATAAATTCAGTGGATTGGACATGATTTGAAAAGGCATACACCTGTCTATATAAGGTCGCAGCATTGACAGTGCATGTCAAAGCACAAACCAAGCATGAAGACAAAGGAATTGTCTGTAGACCTCCGAGACAGGATTGTCTCAAGGTACAAGGCTGGGGAAGGTTACAGAGAAATTTCTGCTTCTCTGAAAGTTCAAATAAGCACAGTGGTCTGCATTATTCATAAGTGGAAGATGTTTGGAACCGCCAGGACTCTTCCTAGAGCTGGCCGGCCATCTAAGCTGAGTGATCAGGGGAGAAGGGCCTTATTCAAGGAGTTGATCAATAACCCGATGGTCACTCGGTCTGAGCTCTAGCGTTCTTCTGTGGAGAGAGGAGGACCTTACAGAATCCTGGACAACCATCTGTGCAACAATCCACCAATCAGACCTGTATAGTAGAGTGGCCAGATGGAAGCCACTGCCCACCTGGAATTTGCCAAAAGTCATCCAAAGAAAAAAAATTCTCTGGTCTGATGAGACTAAAATTAAACTCTTTGCAGTGAATGCCAGGCGTTACATTTGGAGAAAACCAGGCACCGCTCATCACCAGGCTAATACCATCCCTATAGTGAAGCATAGTGGTGGCAGCATCATGCTGTGGAGATGTTTTTCAGCAACAGGAACTGGAAGACTAGTCAGGATAGAGGGAAAGATAAATGCAGCAATGTACAGAGACATCCTGAATGAAAACCTGCTTCAGAGTGCTCTTGACCTCAGACTGGGGTGACGGTTCATCTTCCAGCAGGACAATGACCCAAAGCACACCGCCAAAACATCAATGGAGTGGCTTCACAACAACTCTGTGAATGTCCTTGAGTGGCCCAGTCAGAGACCAGACCTAAATCCTATTAAACATCTCTGGAAAGTTTTGAAAATGGCTGTACACCGTCGCTTCCCATCCAATCTGATAGAGCTTGAGAGGTACTGCAAAGAGGAATGGGCAAAAATTCCTAAAGACAGGTGTGCCAAGCTTGTGGCATCATCTCAAAAAGACCTGAGGCTGTAATTGCTGCCAAAGGTGCATCAACAAAGTATTGAGCAAAGGCTTTGAATACTTATGTACATGTGATTTTTCATGTTTTTTATTTGTAATAAATTTGCATTAATAAAAAAAAAAAAAAACTAAAATCACATTGTCTTTATGGGGCATTGTGTGTAGAATCTTGAGGAAATAAATGAACTGAATCCATTTTGGAATAAAGCTGTATCAAAAAAATGTGGAAAAAGTTAAGCGTAATGAATACTTTCCGGATGCACTGTATTACTAAATAAATATATACAAATTATTAACTAATTTAATTCTCTCTTAAATTGAACAAAATATAAACTAACAAAAATGACTAAGTAGATTTTTAATTATATAAGAAAAAATATATAAGTGTGTAACTTTTTGTTTTTAAATAACATAATTCTAATAATTTCTGAGAATATGAGGTGGTTCTTGCAGCCAAAAAAAAAAACAAAAAAACTGGTCCCTTACCTTTCCTTAATGTATTTACTTCCTCTTCCTTTGCACCTAAATCCTGAGAAAGGCGACTCACTTCCTGCCCCGCCCTCACAAGAGACTCTGTTATTTTGCTGACCTAAAACAGACAAGCATTCAGATGAGTCAAAATCATAAAACAGGTGAAAAATATTAGGAATGGAAATACATAAATAAATAAAAATAGCACATTTGAAAAAGGCAGTAAATTAACCTGTTGCTGGAGTTCTTCCCTCTGTTTTCTGGTTTCCTCTAAAGCTTTGGCAATTTCAACACTGACCGTCTGTCTGCTGCTCATATCCGCCTGTGAAGTCAACAAACAGGTCACACAAATGTTATGTTCATCAGAAAAAAATAACTCAAGGTCATAAAAGACCTCACAAAACCAATAACAGATTTACAGATTTTTGGTAAATTTTTGGGTCAAAAATAAATAATAAAAACTGTATTTCATCAAGAAATATATATTGATCAAAAGTTATGGTGAACAAATTTGAATTGTTATGATACACAGATGTGTATATATAATTACTTTCATATAAAGTACTAATTCAACAAATAAGAATTTCTGAAAGATCATACGTGACTGAAAACAGCTTTGCAGACACAGGTATTAATTAAAACTAAAATAAATGTAAATAATTGTGAAAATTAATTCAAATAGAAAGGTTATTTTAACAATATTTATTAATAGCATAATTTTTGATCACATTAATGTAGCCTCAGTGAGCATTCAAAACATTTCATCTTTCAAAAATGTTATTGTTGTTTTTTTGTTTTTTTAATGGACACCGGAACTTGAACTTGAATTGTATCAAATGGTTCTCACTCTAGACTGCTCCAGTTCAGCCGTCAGACTTTCTACCGTGCTGTCAGTCTCTGCTTTGCTCCTCAACAATGAGTTTTTTTCCTCCTCCAATAACCGCTTGAGAGAATCAGACAAATGATAATTCTTTAGTAACATTTCTGTTTTTTGACAGTGAAAGAAAGTGCTGTTTCACACACCAGGCTGTCCTGATATTTGCTGGCCTCCGTTTCTCTGTCTCCCTGTAGTGCAAGAAGCTCCTCCTCTAGTCTGGCTGTTTTCTCCAGCCCTCTCTGTCTCTGTGTGGACACCTGCTGCTGTAGTCGCTCTCGCTCCTCTGACCACTCCATCTGCTATAAGACCAAAAATCACAGGTCAACACTATAATATATAATAGTTACAAGATCTGAGAACACTGCAGATGAAGAGTTGAAAAAAAACACTAATATTTATCATATACTTCAGTTGATTGTATTCAGTTGATATATCTTTAAAAAAATTTCCTAAATGATGCTGAGCAAGGGAATTTTCACAGTATGTCTGAAAAATGTGTTTTTCTTCTGGAGAAAGTCTCATTTGTTTTATTCTGGCTAGAATAAAAGCAGTTTTTAATTTTTTAATACCCATTTTAAAGTCAAAATTATCAGCCCCTTTAAGCTATATTTTTTCAGTAGTCTACAGAACAAACCATTGTTTTACAATAACTTGCCCAATTACCCTAACCTGCCTAGTTAACCTACTTAACCTAGTTAAGCCGTTAAATGTCACTTTAAGCTGTATAGATATGTCTTGAAAAATATCTAGACAAATATTATTTACTGTCATCATGGCAAAGACAAAATAAATCAGTTATTGCAAATGAGTTATTGAAACTATTATATTTAGAAATGTGTTGAAAAAAATCTCTTCGTTAAACAGAAATTGGTGAAAAAATAAACAAACAGGGGGGCTAATAATTCAGGGGTTTAAAAATTCTGATTGCAACTGTATATATATATATATATATATATATATATATATTAATTTTTTCCCTGTATTTTTGTCTAATGCTGGCATCTCAATTTTATGGCAGACATCTAACAGACAAAGGCGAAATTTCAGCAAAAACAGGAAAAATATGACTGAGAAAAAAAATCTGAACCAGCTAGCAAGATGTTTGGTGGAAATGATGTACCAGTTTGTCTGTGTGCGTTTGGCTGTCTTTAAGCTGCTGTTGTAGACTCTTCATCTTCACAGCGCAATCAGCCAGTCTCTGCTCCAGATCTGATATCTGACAGAACACACATCAATCATTCACATCAATCAGTCGCAGACACTTAAAGAGTTCAAGAGTTTGATCACCAGAAGATGAAAAAAAACAAAAAAACGATGTCATGCAGCATTATTTATTTTTCAGATCCCATAATAATATATTTTTTTATGTCCTAGTATTTATACTACAAAAGCAGTGTACAGAGATCAGTGTTGAGTCAGAATCAGTAGAGCCTGTCGAATGTGTAGTCCATCATAATAATAATAATAATACATTTTAGTTTGTTTTACCAACCAAGATTGCTATAGTTTTGAATCATATTTTTAATTTCAATGCTATTTTTAAATACCCATTTTAGCTTTAGACAGTTCTGTTAATAGGTTTCACAGTTTTCTCATTGCAAATGGTGAATTTTTTGTGGGCGGTACGAATGATGTGGAACGTGCGTCATGATTGCCGCAAATGTGTGGTGTTTGCCTCAATCGCATCTTCTGTGCAAGATCAACACTTTCAAAATTCTCATTAGGAGAAAAACATCTTGTGAGAAATCTAAATCAGTGGTTTCCAGCCTGTGAGTCGCTACCCCCAGGGGGGTATTCCGGTATTGCAGTGGGGCCACCAGCTGTTACTATAAATAACACTGTTACACCAATACATGTAAAAATTAAAATCTCTTTCTTGTAAAGATTTAGGCGCTACTGTATGAAGGTTTTTTCAATGAAAATTAAAATTAAGTAAAAAAAAAAAAAGACAATTAAAAATGTTTTACTATGCATTCACTATTCGATTGGTTTAATAAAAACCCATTCATTTGAAACTTTTTTTGCTAAATACACATTAACAGGTCCAGTGCTCCAGTTCTCTGCTGATTTTGACTGCTCATCTGACCTATAAAGAGCTGCACTAGCAGAAACTGATGCAATATTTGTGGTCCAAAGTAACACCAGGGAGATTAAAATTTCATATTTAGGCGAACTTAGCCATTAACTGTAAACTATAAGTTAGAGGTCTGCATTCCCACGGCTGTACCGCAGGAGCAGCGGGACCCGACTAGATTTCTTGTGGCGCGGGAATAAATTTAATTTGAACAGTAGCGGCCGGTCTACTATATAGCGCTCTAGAGACATAGAGAAAGAGAGTGAGAGAAAAAGAGAGAGAGCATGCATGCATCCGCCGTGGTGCTGTGCGTGTGTGAATGAGAGAGAGTGCACGCATTCTGCCTTGGTGCTGTGTGTGTGAATGAAAGAGAGCGTGTGCATCCGCTGTGGTGCTATGTGTCGCTTGTTATATGCTGTCTGGACTCTGTAGCACCCAGCTGGGTATTTTTTAGGAGGCATATTTAATCGCTATGCATTTAACATTTTTTATTGGCCCAATATGTAGCTGCTATGTGTATAGAAATAATGCTGATATGATATATGAAACACAATCTGTAGTTGGCAAATATACTGAGTGGATACGTTTGTAAATCTGACTTTGAAAGAGTCAGTGCCTCACCAGCCACAAACCTCACCGCACGTCACTGGTTAAGATGGCACTCATGTCTCATCACAATGGGCAAACAAAACTGACATTTAGCCTACAATCCTTGCACAACCTACACTTTTATCTGTCTCTCTTGGAAGTACCCAATTTTAACATGAGATTTTGGAAATCAGATCTAAATTTAGCAGTAACAGTCAGGTAGAAAATGGGACGGGGTGGGGCGAGCAGTGGGTGAACAAAGACTGAATATACATTGGGAGAGGTCAGGTGTGGAATAAAATCTGGCGAAAGCAGGACTAAAAATTATGTCCCGTGCAGATCTCTACTATAAGTGTTCTCACCTGTGTGTCTGTTCTTTCTCTGTAAGCTTTGGATGAGTCGTCTTTGTGTTTGACCAGAGTCTGCAGGTCTGTTATGCTAGCATTCTGCCGACAGACCTGCAAACAAATCAAACAAAATTTCTCTAATTAACATTCATACATACAGTACAGTGTAATAGATACAGTTAAAGTCAGAATTATTAATTATTATTAATGTTTTTTAAAAAATTAAAAACTGCTTTTATTCTAGCCGACATAAAACAATTAAGAAAATATTATCAGACATACTGTGATAATTTCCTTGCTCTGTTAAACAGCATTTGGGAAATATTTTAAAAAGAAAAAAATTCAAAGGGGGTTTAATAATTCTGATTGCAACTATAGGTAGATCAATATTGTATATAGTAGAATATTAATGCTGCGAACCCTTGGGTAAAGAGCACATCGATTAATTTTAGATTTCAATTAAATTTAAAATACTTTTTGAATGTTCAATTACATTTGAAATTTACAATGGAATTTGATTCAACATTTTTTCTTGATTTAAATACATTTAGAAAATTATTAAAATACTTCAAAAGCAGTTTTTCTCTAGAAACACTCTGATTCAGCAAGCATACATGACATTTAAAAGGGAGAGTAGACATTTATAATGTTTTAGAAATGATTTCAAATAGTTACCGTTTTTTTTTAAACTTTCCTTTTGTCAAATAATCCTAAATAAAGTATCAATTTTAAGCAGCAAAACAAAATAAAAAAAAATCTATTCATTATTTACATTAAAGGGGTTATAAACCTTTATGATTTTTTTTATTCTATTGAACACTAATGAAGACATTTTGCTGAAAGCTGAAAACCTGTCACCATTGACTTAGTAGGAAAAAAACATGGAAGTCAATGGTTACAGATGTTCAGCATTTTTCTAAATATCTTTGTGTTCAAAAGAAGAAAGAAACTCAGTCATGTTTGAAACAAGTGGTGAGTGATTAATTATGCCACATTTTTCCCTTTAAAAAAAAACTGTCATCACATGAATAAACTATATTTCAAAACATAAAAATATACCTGTGCCTCCAGTGAACTGACTGCTGTGTTGTGACTGGTTTTCTCCTGCAGTAACTCTCCTCTGGCTTCCTCTAACCGGTGCTCTAATGAAGACTTCTACACACACACACACACACACACACACACACACACAGACACACACACACACACACACACACACACACACACACACACACACACACACACACACACACACACACACACA
>CAIGQZ010025690.1:3950001-3981274 GCA_903798205.1 Danio tinwini
ACACACACACACACACACACACACACACACACACACACACACACACACAACATGCAGACGTTAGATGACTGTAACCTGTAACTGTGGTGTGACGACAGGTACAGTATTATATTGTTTGGTTTAACTGGAATAAAAGCAGCTTTCAATTAAAAAACATTATTAGCTGCCCTTAATTGTTTTTTGATAGGCTATAAAACAAACCACTGTTATCCAATGACTTGCCTGATTGCCCTTACTTGCCTAGTCAACCTACTGTAGTTAAACTAGTTAAGCATTTAAGGGTGTACTTACACTAGGCACGGTTTAAACCATAACTGGGCGCGTTTGTCCCCCCTCCCCTCTCCCCCTCAACCCACAGTAACACTGCATTTTTACCTTCCAAGCCCAAGCATTCTTGCATCAACAATGATGCGACTTCAGTTTAATGGGAAAAGAAGTACACTCAGTCAGTACAACAGAGACTGCTTTAGTTGTATTGCAGGGTTCATACACATTTTTACTACAAATTTCAATGATTTTTCCAGGACTTTTCCAGGACTTTCAAGTCAATTTTCAGGACCTAATGTTTTATGTAATGTCTACATATACATGGTAAATAATAAGAAAAACAATGCATGTTCAAAGTTACTACAGCATATCATAAAGCATGCAACAATCTATTTAGTTTAAATTAATCTTTATATCTATGTAAAATGTATTTAGATACTGTTCACACAGCACTAAGAATGTAAGATCATGTGTTTGACCATGGACAGAAAAGAAGTAAAGACAACTAACTTATGTTTAAGTATAGAGACATTTGTTGAACTAATTTCCAAGACTTTTCCAAAACTTTGTGGGTTTTTCAGTTTTTCCAAAACTTTTCCAGGCCTGGAAGATGCCATGTCAAAATGCCATGACATTTCCAGTTTTTTCATGACCGCATGAACCCTGTATTGATTTGGAATTATTTTGGGTCGTTTAGGGTGCAGTAACACGGCTGAATACATCCACCTCTTTTGACGCTCATTAATTTTTATGCAATTCGTCGTGCTGCACATATTAGGAGGTTTGCTGAAGTTGGCACCTGAAGTGCAGTGAGGAGTTTGCATCTTTGATAAAGTATGACTATTTGCGTTCAAGTAAATAAAAGTAAGAATGAGTAATAAATCCATACCAAACCACACTGGTCCACTTCTTCTGAGCTCAGCGTCTGTCTGTGTATGTGTGTCTGTGTGTGTGTGTGTGTGTGTGTGTGTGTGTGTGTGTGTGTGTGTGTTTCTTCTGACCTCTTTGAGCAGTTCCTGTAAGTGTTCATCCTGAGAGAAGTTTGCTTCTAGTCTCCTTTCTAAGGAGGCGGCTTTCTCCTGCAGATCAGCCAGTATACGCTCTCGCTCCTCTTCCGTCACCGCAACCTGACCAATCACAGTGCAGTATGAGTTATACCAATGTAACAATAAAAAAATTATAATAAATGCAATGCAATGAAAGTAAAAAAAAAAATAAATGGAAAGAATGAAAATGTTCTGTCTTAAAACAACTTGGGATGTATATTGGAAGCCTAAGGAAAGCAGAAAAGGGTCATTTGCATATAAAGCTGTCCTATAATGTTTGCAGAATCAGTAAAATGTTAATTGTTTGACCAATATAATGGGTATGCTACAAAATTCATGTTTTTTTTTATTTAACACTGACCCGAATAAAATATTTCACATTAAAGAAGTTTACACAGTCCACAATAGCAAATAGCAGTTGAATTTATTTAAAAAAGCCCCATGAAAAGTTTACATAGACTTGATTATTAAAGGGCCATGAAACCCCCCTCTTTCCGTTCAAGTCTAGCTCAGAACTTTTTCCAAAAATGCTCCGAGATGGGTGTGGAGCTCTGCGTGCAGAGGAAGGAGTGGGTGTGACCAAAAGAGCAGGGGGAAAATAAGAGAGGGAACAACTGTTGTCAGTTGGCTCACAAAAATAGACACAAACTGTGAGGAGACCGATGATTTTATAGTTTACACAGTTAAAATGCAAAAAAATAAACAGTAAGTAATTTAATGTCCTGCAACATTTGTTATTTGTAATTTCATATACATTTTACCACAATTTGTTATATCATCATAAAGATAATCAAATAAACACTATAAATGAGGAGGACTTCTCTATTCCTCAATCACCGGGTCTGAATGCAGAAACAGTGGATAGCAGTGTAGTATGTCTCTTGCCCTATCTATTCCAACCATTATCCCTGCCGGTAATCTGGATGATTTTAAACGTAGGCGAATGAAGCAGCACGGATGTAGGCAATGTGTCTGAATGGTAACGAACTCAACTGATAAAAGACAAAGTCTGCCATTCTCCAATTCTCGTACAGCTCTCTCGACCAAAATGCTTGCTGCAAACCAACAGCATTGCTATATTGGGCTTGACAGCATCGCTGGGAAAAACATGCAACAAACCTTGTGGATCATGAAAATAAACACATACAAACCATGGACGCGGTCTCACACAGTCATTGGGTCTCACAGCTTGACAAGTCTGCCTTGCCTTCGGAAAGCATGTGCTGTCATGAATAATTAAGAAGCATGGTCTTCTCATAAGAAAACTCCGCTATGAATAATAATGAGAAACCAACGCGTCATCACTCCACTAGCAGATTTGCACTACATCACAGATTTGTATCCCGCCCCAAAAATGATTTTAAACCCAGAAGATGAAATTAGCCGCCAAAAGCTCAAAATTATCCAGTTTTACCCACAATTAAAGCTGACAGCAGCTAACGTTGTCTTAACTGATGCTCAACACACTCAAATCTGTTAAAATACAAAAAAAAAAGAAAAGTACTCCAAGGTGTCTTGAACCTTTAATACTGCATTGATATTAAATGATAATCAGATATCAGTAGGCCCTAATAAATACAGAGCATTAAGCTGAAAGCCCTGGCTGAGATCTATTTCTGCAAAAGAATTTCAAAGTTAGCTATAAAATTGAAAAAAATATTCAATTTCTGTTTACTGCAGTAAATGATAGATTAAATATCAATGTTGTGATATATACAGCACTAAATTCACCTTTATAACAAGATAAATACTGAAATAAAATAACATATCTGAGCTTAGCTACCTAAACTCTGAGTTCAATTGTCTTTGGGTTTACTTTTGGTACAGAAACAACACCTGATAATTATATCCTGCTGTTAATAAATTTCTTTTCAAGCAATAGTGACAGCAAACAGACATTAACATCTCTCCTGTGAATGTGTAAATGTTAGGTTTGTGCCTGGAACAGCAAGAAATCTGCAACAGTTCAGCATTTGTGAATCACGAGGAAGTGATAGCAGATTGTTTAACAGTTAACATGATATAAATCTCTGTGGAACCTCGCCAGATGATGACATAACATGCCTTACAGGAGATTATTTTTTGGAAGAGGATGAGAAAGTCTCATTCCTGGATGAAGACAGGGAGAAAAAAATTAACAACTTTGAAAAATATTCTAATGTTCTTTTTTTTTCAAATGAGATGTCTATACTAAAGGATTTTGCTGTGGTCTAAAAATATATTATTTTGTTTTATGTGCCTTTCCAGAGGCTTTGTGACTAATTAAGGGGGTCGCACACCGGATGCGCCACTCGACGACACACCCTGCCACGCAACGTGCCACGCCATGCAATGCCATGCATTTAAGGCTACGTTTACACTAATACGTTTTAGTTTTAAAACACATAAGTTTTGCTACGGTTACGCCATCCATCCACACTACGCTGGAGTTTTCGAGCCCCGAAAACGGAGCGTTTTGAAAACGCTGGAGTAGCTGTTTTCATTCTAAAACGCTGCTGCTCCGTCTCAGTGTAGATGGGGGAAAACGGAGACACCTAAAAACGGAGGTGGGGCTGCAGACATTCGCCTCTATGACTGGTTGCAGTGCTGAGCGGCGCATACATTGTGCGAAGCCCTTTAGTCACCAATATTAGTACTTATATATGGTATTTCCCTTTTTTTCCTCTTTTTCTTTACCTCAATCTATCTATTGATTTATTTACTTATTTATTTTGAAGAATTATAATTTCTTTATTATTATTTTGCTGTTAAATTAAGTTGATTAATTATCATTTTTGCTATTGTTGTTTATGATGTGCTTTTGTAGTTCATTTAGACTCCAACCCTTAGCACATTCTTTGTTAAACTTGCCTCTGATTATATCTCTGAAAGCACATTAAATCCTTAAAATTTACAGTAAGTAACCAGCAGCTGTGGTTGCCAGTATTTCACCGTAACAAATATGGTATGGTACAAACCATAAACATAATTCCTCATATTTACAGTAAACTACCGTATTTCATTAATTTATAGAGGTAATATGTCTGTATTTTAAACTACCAACATCTACACATCTTTTGTTACACAGATAGACACAGTAACACAGCCATATGCAGGTGGTGATGAGAAAGTTACATAATGAACCAATGCTTTTCAAAGTTGAAATCACGGCTATTTTTTTACAGTGTACATTCATGCTGATAACTTTAAATAAACACGTCAACAAAAAATTAAAAACTTTTATGCTAAATGTAGTTACAGGGTATATGCAGAAATCCTAAAGGACATTTCAATACCTTTTTAAGACTTTTTAAAAGACCTTTTCAGAATATTTTAAGACCCCATCGCCAGTGTTTTCAGCGATGTTTCAGCCACTGTATAAACTCGTCTTTCTCCAACCAGGAGTATGCAAACTTGCATGTCGCTGTACATTTTGCTCTGTGGCAGGGCTATTTAATTAGTTTGCCATGGGGGCCAGTTCATGAAAAGCATCCCAAATGAGAGGCCAGAGAGATATAACTTGCAATATAAGTGATGACACAACAGAATATAGAAGCCCATATGTTGTATTTTTGCTCCTTAAGACACCCAGGTTGTACTTTTTTCTACATTAAAAGGATAATACATTGCATTTTGAAACAAACTACACAACATGACTGCATTGTACAATGTGGCTTTCTTTTTTTTTCTTTTTTTACAAACATTCAAATGTTGTATTTCAAAGCACAACAAAAGCAGTGTATTGCTTAAGTAGGCTTCTTCTACATTTAAACACATTCATATGTTATGTTTTGACTGCATACCAACTAGGAATTTATAGATTTTGGTTGTACGATTATAGTCTGAAGAATAATCATGGTTTCACAGTTATCACTTCTGATGTAAATTTAAGATTTATATTAGGTAAGTAATTATATGAATGGTTGTTATCTTCTGTGTTCATACATACATAATCATTTTAATAATTTGTTATAATTAGTCTAAAATATATTTTGTTTACATTGCACTGAAAGCCATGCACAACTCTTACCGCTACAGCATGATATGTTTTCTACTCAGTGCTTCTGGAAGGCGCGAGTGCATCGCTCCGCTTGCCCATGCATATTGTCATATATTGGAATATTGAATATAATGAACTTGCGCGCGGAAAAGACGCGATATGTGAATGACCCGCTGCTATAGTTAATCCAGTGTGCGTGTGTATTAGCCTTAACTATTCGGCATAGGCAGAGTATGGTAAGACTGGGGAAGGCTTAGCCTCCCTTTGGCCAGAGACCACGGAGATAGCAGCAAATAAAAAAAATGCATTGAAAACATATAACGGGTGTAAAGTGGAACATGAATGTAATTTAATGTTGTTGATTAACAGAACACTTTAATTATTGTAAGTTTGTCAATCAAATTTAAAGTCCCCCTCCGTACAAAAATGGAACTGTCCAACCCTGCATTTGCACTGATGAGCACTGTTTTTGACTGGAGTTCACAGCAGCTCTGAAAACTAAACCAAAAGTGCTGGCCAGCGGACTATTCTGATTTGCTGGTCTAGGACATAAGTAATAAAATGACAAATGAGTATTACGAGAGAGGTATAATAATATATTATTCTGCTTTAACATGTTTTCAGCATTAAATGAAATTGGTAGTTTCATTGTAACGTAGTATTCTAGCCTAGTGTAGTAATCTTGTTTAGGCGATCTTTTGGAGTTTTAAATTTCAAAGGTCTGAAAAATGTAACAGGACATATGTTGATCTTATTTGCAGTGTTGGGGAAAAAGTAATAGGCCTACATCACAATCTAAAGTCACTTAAAAAGTAGCTAAATGTGTTACTTGGTAATTATTTATATGCATTTTTAAAAAGTAGCTTTAGGCTTATTTAGAACACTGCTTATTTGCAGTTCTTCAGCATAAACTTAAAGGGCACCTATGGTAAAAAATCTACTTTTCAAGCTGTTTGGACAGACATATGTGTAGGTATAGTGTATAGACTGTCATATTGGGGTGATATAAACACACTCAGTCCTTTTTTTTTCAATTTAACAACATAAAAACGGTGGACCAATTGGAGCGGTTTTAAGATCGACCGCGACTTGACATAGGAGTGCGGTCCCCCCGCCCACCAATATTGATTGACAGGTGCGCATTACCATATCCTCAGTATGATGTTTCACATCCGCCATTTTGTGAGTCAAAGTAATGTCACTTAAGAAACACCCTTGCTCTATTTTTAGATGTAAGGCTCATTGGGCTCAACATTCACCACGTTATCGCTCTCCTCGCCGCCAGTGTTTGTGAGTTTGGTGGGTTTGCATACATGTGTACTTTTCATTGTGTCTTCCTTAAACTTCAGCGGTTTGTATTTCCCGCGGTCACAGAAGCTCCCTGTCATCTTAACTAGGTGCAGCTGAAAAGTTCGAGCACGTTGCTTCACGTGCGTGTCCCTTTATTAGAAATAACTAACTAAAGATGCGCAGCGCCATGCATTTCACGTTGCTGCGGATAAAAGTGAGGACCGGGAGGGTGTCGCGGATGAAAGTGAGGAACGGGGGGTTCGAACTGTGTACACGCCCCCAAAATGACACTTTTTAACACATCATAATAAAAAAATCTGAATTGTGTTTAAGCTGAACCTAAACTGGCACACTCAGAAATATAATATTAATATGAAATCTTAAAAAAGGGATAAAATAGGTGCCCTTTAATTTTTCATAAATGGACTTAATATTATTATTATATAGATTAGTGGGTTAGTTTAATAAAATAATTTAATGTGTGTGTTAAATATAATAGACGTTTGTTGATAGGCGAGGCTTTTGTTAAAACCTCTTCTTTGTCGGTCTCAAATCTTTTTAAATGCATTAAAGGGTAGTGGAAATATTAGCCTTACCCTGGAGTTTGTTCGCCCTCCGCCTATGCTATTAGGCATAACTTTGTTTAGTTACAGCAGTTTGTTCCAAGCAACAGAAATGCGGCGTTGGTCAACACACAAAAAAAATGTGTTTTCACAGAGGACATATGCCCTACATGTTTTTATTGGATGCCACTCGCATGCATGTCTGCATAATTTATCACATTTGCAGACAGTAATTTTCACTTGCCAATGCGTGTGAATGCTTTACTTTATTAGTATAAAAAGAATTCATCAAATCTGTCAGACCTTATTCTTGTGCTGTTCGTGCTGTAGCTTCAGCTTATTGTGTTCAGACTGGAGATGCTCCATTGATTTCTCCAGTGCTTCTGCGTTGCTTTGTGCCTAAAAAAATACAGAAAAATGTGGAAGTTATTACTGGCGTACCACTCAAGTCAAAACTGAAAACTTCAAAAACATCCCTGTTTCTTTACGTAGACATTGACCACTTCATCTGGAGTTTTTGGGTACTTTAAAGGGTAATTAATATGATCTGTTTTTTTGTTTTTTTTTTACATTAGTCTAGTATTGTCAAGGTTTTCTATAGACTATAAGAATAACATATGTTTGATCTGAACACTAACACACTACTGTACTGTATGTTGTGTTTCTTTTAAAATATTCTAAGGTTTTATTGAATGTTTGTATTTTTTTTCCTCTTTTTCACTATACTGAACACCCATTTTTAATTTTAATTAAAAAGCGTAATAGTAATACATTTTGAATTAGCATTTAAAACATAAATACTGTTAGGGTGAGCAAATATGGCAAGTTATTTATTTATTTTTTAGAACATTTGGCTCTTTAAGATTTAGATACATTTTTTTTGCACAATGTTATGTACGTTATGCAGTCTCAGTTTGTGTATATGAAGTCAACTCTTTAAGGTAGTTTTATAATATTTAGTGTATGCTTAGATATATTGTTAACCGCTGAACAGCTCCATATTTTTTTATACTGTATTGTTGTATATTTATATTTATACATGTAGGACATTTTGTCCTACATGTCCACACATTGCAGAATGACAATAAAGCTCAAGTTTAACTAAATTCAAATGAAAAGTTAAACTTGATTATTTTTTCAAACATTTCTCAAGTGATGTTTAGCAAGGACATTTTCACAGTATTTCCTATAAAAAAATATTATGGAGAAATTCTTAATTCTTTTAGTTTGGGTAGAATTAAAGCAATTTTTACATTTTAACAACAATTTTTAAGGTCAATATTATTAGCTCCCTTAGGACATTTGAACCATGATCTGACATGTCTTTTGCAGTATCTCACACATAAAATGCCACTATAAAAAAGGGGAATTAAAAAATTATGAACTTGTGTCTCATAACCTTGAGCTATTTCCCCTTTCCATCACGTGTCTGGTTTTTGAATGCAAAAATGCATTCAGTGTGAACAGTTCCTTAAGACTAACAATATCTCATTACAGTCAATTTTTTAATGTCTGAGTTAATAAGGTATTTTCCACAACATTCTTCAGAAATTCTTGTTTTGTGTTTAACAGAAGAAAAACTCATCATCATCAGTTTAGAACCACTTGAAAGTGTGGAAATGTTCAATTGGGGTCAATATAGCTATTTTATATTGAGATTACAGCACTTTTTAAAGCTTAGATTTGTGTTTATATTTTTCAAAGTCTAATTTAAGCAATTTTCAAGCACATCTTCATAAAACCTCTCGAAAAGTGGTCAATTCTGGTACTTTAAGCCCCTTGTATGAATGCTATCATGAGCAGCTGTTACAAATGTAATGGAAAAAAAATGAATAAATAAAAGTGAAAGAGATGAAAATGCATAAATCTGACCTGAAAACACTTTCAGAAATAGAATGGGTATCTCTGTTCCCAAAAGTGACCCTCTTGGCTTGTTATGAGTGGCGGTTTGTAAGAGCTAAAGGTTGCCAAGTGCTCACCTTCTGGAAATCCTCCGACACCTGCTGGATCAGCTGCTGCAGCTCCTGCTCTCTCCTCTCCAAATCCACAACCCTCCTTTCTGCCTCCTCTTTCTCACTCAACAACTCATCCCTGAGAGATGAACAGAGAGAAAGAGAGAAACAATGCACATATATCATTTTTATTATCTCTATTGTTAATACTATTATTACTAATGTTTTTTCTGGTAATATGTACCCATGTATGTCATGCCAATAAATTGTAAAGAATCGAGAAGAAAGAGAGTGATATGATCGTAAAACATATTCATTCATTAATTTTCCTTCAGCTTAGTATCTTTATTAATCAGGGGTCGCCACGGCGGAATGAACAGCCAACTTATCCAGCATATGTTTTACGCAGCGGATGCCCTTCCGGTTGCAACCCATCACTGGGAAACACCCATACACACACATACACTACGGTCAATTTAGCTTATTCATATTATATCATCACTACTACATAATTTGTGTTCATATGTTCTATTTAATGTAAACATTGCAAATGCTTTCGCAATACATAGGCGACATTTCTTATGTCAATAAAGCAAGTTGAAATTTGAGCGTGACAGAGATAGAAAATTATGTTTTCAAGAAGCTGGACATTTTTTATTTAAATATTATCCAGTAGCAATCAATCAGGGGTGCATTTCCCAAAAACCATCGTTAGCCAACAAAGATTGCAAGTTCCGTCGTTACAAACATAGTTTGTTAATTTCACGTTTCCCAAATCCATCGTTTCCAAGCTTGTGAAAACAAAAAACATAGCATATGTTAATGCTTTTAATTTATAGCAGGTTATTTACTAAGTATTTGTACTGTATATGACTTGGGCCTGTTGGTTAGAACATTTCTAAAGTGGTTTGCATGTCAAATTGTAAAAGTAGACTTTTCAAAAAATGTAAAATAAATAAACAATATCCTACTTATTAATAATAATAATAATAATAATAATAATCATCATCATCATCATTAATTTTATTAATATTATTATTAAAGTAGGATTTTTTTTTCATTTCCTAATAAATCATAAATATTAAATTTCAATTTGAATAAATCGCCTTATTATTTATTTATTTATATGATTTATATATGATATTAGAATACGTGTTAGTTTTTGTAAGTGATTTTATGTTTTAGAATAGAATATGTAATATTCTCAATAATATTTGTAAAGGAAATATTGGCCCTATATGTGCCACTTACATATATTTCAATTAATATAGAAAACGAGTGCATGTATTTATAAAAACTAATATTGGATTTTATTTTAAATGTGTGTTTGTGTAAAACAATATCATTTGCACAAAGAAATTATGGGGTTCTTTTCTAAAGAAGTAGTTACTTCACCCTGTTTAGAGCATCATTATGGGCGTTTTACGTTATAACTAATATGGTTCAAACGATGGATCTGATGGCATGATGAGCTTGGATAAAATATCAGTTTCATGGTATTGTGATTACTGCTCTAAAATATGCTTTTTAAATGTCTGGGTCAAAACAGCAATACAATGTTTTCTTTCCCACTGAAAACATTACATTTTACCTTTTTTTCTGTGAATATAAATAAGCCACTGCACTGTTCAGCTCTATAGTTGGCTTATAGGATGTTGGTAAGCAAGTTTGTTTCCCGAATGTTTCTTTTGCTACTGGAGATACTGTTGCCATAAATAAATAAAATGGGTCACACTTTATTTTGACGGTCCGTTTGTTGAAATTAAGACACTAATTATCATTAGATTATAAGTAGACTGTTAGGTTGGGGTTAGGGTTGGGGTTAGGTTTAGTGTAAGTTGACATGTAATTGCAAAGTTTCTTATAGTCAGTTAAATGTCTGTTGAAGGACTGTTAAATGTCAGTGTCAACAGATATTAAGCAGATAGTCTACTAATACTCAAATGGACCATCAAAATAAAGTGTTACCATAAAATGTAACAGTCTTTGACAACAAAACAACTACACTTTACTTATACTTTGCAACAGTGTAATATAAAATTTAAGCGGTTTTAAAACTCTGACTTTTCCAAACCGCAGTAAACCTTGAATTTGTTTATCATCCCATGCCTACTCCACACACACCTTTGAGCCTGTAGCTGTGAGTTGGTCCTGCACATCTCCTCGTGTTCTTCTCCCAGCTCATAAAGCTTGTCTTGCGTTTTGCCCAGGGTCAGTCTGGCCGTGTTCAGCTCTTCTCCTCTCAGTTTCAGCTCTTTCTCCCGCTGATTAAGCTGTTCCTCTCGCCTCAGCAGCTGTAGGACAAATGGCCACTTACAATCAGGTAGCTTAAACAATCATGGAAGTGGTTGTTCTATTTTGCAATGTATATGAGCTACTGAGTATTTTGACTCGGCATATTATTAGATTGATCTCTGAATTGGACTGTAATGGCAAATTCTTTCATTCCTGTTTACAAGGAAGATATTTTAAAATCTGATATTGGATAAAGTTAAACAAAGCTTGTCTTTTAATTGCTTTGATTCTCCGGAGAATGGTCAGTTTATATACAGCTAGTCTCTATGAGCAAAATTATCCAAATTCGATTGAGATCTAAATTTTAAATCTCATATTAATCAAGTTACAAAAACATGTTTTTATCATTTGAGAAACATTGCCAGAATTTGTTCTTTCCTATCTTTTAATGATGCTAAGAAATTAATTAATGCTTTTATTTTCTTTCAGCTTGATTATTGCAATGCTGTTTATATTGGTTTATCTAAAGAATTCTATAAGGAAGTTGCAACTGAAAAAATAAAAAAGCAGCAGCCAGAGTTTTAATGAAATTGAAGAAACGAGAACATATTACACCAGTATTAATTGAGTGTTGTGTTGAATGTTGAACTGGTTACCGGGGCACCAAAGGATATATTTTAAGATTATTTTATTAGTTTATAAGGCACTACATAACCTGACACCTTCTTACATTTCTGACTGTTTATTGAGATATAGTCCAAGCAGTTTGCTAAGCTCTTCCAGAGCTGGACTTTAAGAAATTCACTCTGTAATTCTGATGCGATCTGGCAACCTCTTTTAGTCACTATGCTCCAAAAATTTGGAATTGTCTCCAAAACGAAGTGAAAGAATCCCCCAGCATTCATGTTTTTAAAAAGCATGTTAAGATGCACTTTTTTCAAATTGCATATGAATATAACAGTATGTGAAGTGTATGCATTTTATGTTTAGTTGTATATTATGTCAGTGTATGCATGTATGCATGTTTAGTGTGTGCATATGTATATGTTAGGACTATTGTTCGTGTGATTGTGTAGATTTATGAATATATGGGTGTACATGTATGCTTATATCGGAGTATATATATGTTGTTTATTTTGCTTTATTTGTCCATTCATTTGTTTATTTTACAACGCTTGTTTGTTTGTTGTTTGTGAAGTGCTTTGAGTTGCATGTATGCAGGAAGTGCTATACAAATAACATTGTTATTATTAATGATGGAATTACAGTTATTTTAAAAGACAGTACTTATGTTTCCATCCACCGCATAAAAAATGCTTGATGGAAATGCCAAGATGGAAGATTTTGAAAATGAGCAAAATAATGTTTATTCAATAAGAAAAATGTGCCCAAACTATGATGGAAACACTTTTACCAAGTAAATTCCAGTATGCACATTAAAAAGAGGTTATGTGATTTTGTTATAAGAGACCATGTGATGATAAAATAGGTGCAATGGACCGCATGAATGGACAAACCAGTGGGCCGACCACATGGTAAAACATCTAAGATCTTGTTTTGGTCTTTTTTAATATGCCTTAAACATTTCAGTATTATTACATTATTATTATTATTATTATTATTATTATTATTATTATTATTATTATTAAGACTACCTCCAGAACTGTCTTGAACTGTCTCACACCTCCAAAAGTCACAGCGTGTTAATTGCTAGGCTTTTTACGATAAGGAATTTTTGTTGTGTGATATATAGTCACAGAAATTGTTGCGATAAGCAATATTATTGTTATTTTGAGATCTTTTATGCCACTGATTATATAATGGTTATATAACAACATATTTAGATTCTGTAATTTGATGTTAAAAAACTAAATGTCCTATTATATATACTTTTAAATGTCTTATTATTCATTAATTTTCTTTTCGGCTTAGTCCCTTTATTAATCAGGGGTCGCCACAGCGGAAAGAACCGCCAACTTATCCAGCATATGTTATTACACAGCGGATGCCCTTCCAGCCGCAACCCAGCACTGGGAAACACCCATACACACTTGCATTCACACACATACACTATAGCCAAATTAGCTTATTCAATTCATCTATAGCGCATGTCTTTGGACTTATGGGGGAAACCGAAGCAAACCCACACGAACACGGGGAGAACATGCAAACTCCACACAGAAATGCCAACTGACCCAGCCGGGGCTTGAATCAGAGACATTCTTGCTGTGAGACGACAGCGCTACCCACTGCCCCAATATGTGGCCCCAATGGCCTATTAGTTAAATGCTAAATTCTAGATTATATTATGTAAATGGCTTTAATGTTATTTGTGAATTTGTAAATATATATTGCAACAGCAAAAATGACTGAGGTATTGCACGATACATTGATTATTCTGACAGGCCTATTAATTGCATGTCGGTGATGTTTCCTGAGGCACAAGTAAATTATTAAATAGGGAAAAAAACGTACCCAGCCTCTGCTACCACAGAAAATCCCATTTTTCTTTTGATATTTGGCACCATTTTATCAGGAAGTGACAATTTTCTTCTCTTTTGACTATTACTTGCAAATCTTTAATGCAATATTTCAGTTTTGCGCATAAATTTTATTTGCATCCATGGATGAAAATATAGCTATTGTTATGCTCTTAGATAAGACTTTCTCTATGGCTCCTATTACACAAGGTCACGGCTGAGAGAGAATTTTGAGTTTATTACCATATCAGCTTCTTTCGCTATGTCATGGCAAAAAAAGAAGAAAAAAAACAGATTTAGCAGCTTACCACATTTTATAAATATCAATTTTCTATAATTATAAAAATATTTTTATAACTAAAAGTCATCAGGTCACACACTGTAAACCCTAATGTTGTCTTTACTTAATCAAGTAAAGTTGACTGAACGTAGCAAAGAACAAGAAATAAAGCTATAAAGACACCCTTTCCAAACCAACTGAATTAAAACAGATTAAACAACTCCATTAAATAACAACATTACCAGTGTCACTGATTAGCTGGCTTAATTTCTGTCATATCTGCAAGAATATTTGATAATTAACAGAGGTTTATATTTTTATTGAAAATGTTTCATTTGACATCACCATCATGGAGATCAGAGGCTGCTGTAGTTGGGCTCTTGGATCCTTTACTCTTTTATCTGAATATTTCTTAAGCTGTTATAACTATTTCTAAAGCTCATCAGTTATAGCAAGAAAGGCGATGAGAAACTATACAGTATGTGCTTAATATTTACAGATATCATTTAAATAACATAATATTTTTATAAGTTAGGTCATAAAAAAGAATTGCAAATTTATATGAATGCTGTTTTTGGCACAATACCACAGCTTTTTATGGAGGGTCACAAGCAATGAGGAAGGAAATAATAAAAAAGAATAATTAGAATTTCATGCACAAAACCTTGAGAGCTCCAGTTGTACATTAAGACACACAGATATCAAGAATCAGGACATGAACTTCAACCAT
Organism: Danio tinwini; assembly: GCA_903798205.1. NCBI lineage: Eukaryota > Metazoa > Chordata > Actinopteri > Cypriniformes > Danionidae > Danio > Danio tinwini. Next base: position 3,964,824 of record CAIGQZ010025690.1, read on the forward strand.
GGCTGCTAAAAAGAAAAAAGCTGCATAACTCATTCATGCTGCAATGCATGCTGGGTGCCAGCATAGTACAAAACTCCCAGCATGCATTGCAGCACAAATAAATTATGCAGCTTTATGTACTTACAATTTCTTTATCTGCCTTTATTTTATATTGTTCTTGGGGTAATATTTCAGTAGAATTACAACTCAGTAGTTGTTTTGTATTGTTGTGGGTTGTTTTTTATTTGATTTAGATTTTTTGTTTGTTTGTCACCATTATTGAGATTCAAAGACAAATTTTTGATGTCAGTGTTTTTAAGTTCTGCCATAGTCCTGCCAAACATTCTTATTGTGAATGGTGTATATAGGCCTGTTAAACAATCAATGATTGCTGAAGCTCCAGTGGCTTCATTTATGCAAGTTATTAATTTCTCACACATAACTAACATGATATTGAATGAGTGCACAAGCAATTGAGAGTGGCTTTGATATCATAGTTAATCTCATCAGACTTATTCTTATGTTTTCTTTTGGTTTTTCATGCTATACAAATAGTGTGATTACCACAATTAATTATAGCGACCAAAATAAGAACTAGTTTTAAAACAAAAAGTTGAAGAGCCCAACTAAAGCAGACTCTGTCCTCCATCATGGTGACTTCAAATGAACAACAGAAATTTCATCAAGAGTTTTTGTTCATGTGACAGAAATAAAGTCAAAGGTCAATAATGAGTGAAGATCCTGATGTTTGTGGAGTTGTTTAATGATCTCTGCTGAGATCTTGAGAAATAAAAGTTTTATTGTGTAATTTGTTTTATTTTTATTAATTATTATTTTTATTTAGAGTTTTTTTTTCAGTTGATTTCATCTTTGGTTTTGGCTGTAATTTGGTCTTGTTTGTCTTACCTTCAGTGATTCTGCTTGTTAACAGTTGTTCATCAATAATTCTCAATCCTCCTTTAATTAGACACTTTTTAAAGGGTTAAATGTGTTAAATGAAAAATACAGACTTTGGAATGTATTTTAACAGAAATATTCTGTAGATTGAATTTACGAATGTAAAATGTTAAAAACAGTAGATTGCTGGCAACCACAGCTGCCAGTATTTTTCCTTGAATTTAACAGATTTTTTTTTTTTACAGTGTGCAAGGTCTTTTTTTCATCATGTATAATTATTCACCATAATGGGAATAAATGGCTACTTGTTATCTTTTAAACTTTTTTTCATAATATATAATTACACACAGATACACACACTAAACTGACCAATTTAAGTATAATCTACCAAACCGGCAAAAAATTAAATAAATAAAATTAAATAAACTTAAATTTGCAAAATTGAGGCAACGAGTTTACTTAATTTAATTCAGTCAAATTATTAGGGTTTTCAATGAGAGTAACAACTGAGGAGTCTTTGCATCTGAAAACCTGAGATGCAGCGCTCAGGAGAGGTTCTGCCATATTATCGTAGTCAAGCCTGCTGCTATTGTAAAAAAAAGCTCACAACACTAGTCCCACTGTGACGTTCTTCTGATTGGTGAACTATTCTGGAACTGACTGTATGGCTGTAATACCCCAATGATTAGGGATGGGTATCGTTACGGTTTTAATATTATTACTACTTTTATCGATACCACTTATCGGTTTGGTACTTTAACGGTTCTCTTATAGGTACTTTTTCGTATGTTTTTTTCATAAAAAAAAAATAAAAAAAATATATAAAAAAATTTAACAGAATTAACAAAACTTTGTTTTGATTATTACTTTTTAAAGTAAAATAAAAAATAAAATAAAATAATAATAATTGTAAAACAAATACATAATTTTCTACTGTAAAAGAATGTACAATGGTTTGAAGGAAAATGACTTTTAACCATTCTCCTGGAGAAAAATCAACATGTTTGACTTTTTTGGCAGAAGTCGGGGCCTTTTTTGGTTTATTGTGCTCCCTGCAGTAAAAATACCCTCTTTAAGTTGCAAAATGCAGTATGAGATAATGTTTATGATGTTTCATTATAAATGAGTTAACTGTGTTTTGGGAGTTAACTGTGATTTTAATACAGTTTTGGAGCATCTTGCAATGTAAAAAAAATAAGCATTTTTTTTATAATTTCTTAATAAGCATAGTTTATTATTAGGCTATTGATAGGCTATATTTGTAAATGGAGCTGAAGTAAAAGCATTTTTAATGTTTAAGATTTATTCAGGCTTCTGCAGAAAAAAAAAATGCTGTTTTTATTGTAACCAAGTGTGTGTTTGTTTAACTATTAATGTTATACTAATTTGATTTCCACTCGGGAAATACAACCTGTTTGGTTCACTCTGTAAGCTTACGAGCTGTGTGTGCTGAGAGCTGAGAACTGTAAAGGCTTTTATACTTGACGTGCTCGAAGGAAACACAAGCATTTCTCATGTGAATTGCTAACTGTGCTAACTGTGCAGAAGAATATCAAATATTGCAAATTAGAAAAGGTTGGTCAGTTAAATTATGCAACTGTAAGTAATGTTTTTTACAGTAATAATTCTTCAGTACCGATAGCAGAATCGTTAACGCCAGAGATTATCGACACTTGGGTCTTTTATAATTTAGCACCGATACCAATAAAGTACAGAGTTTCGGTACCCATCCCTACCAATGATTATAATGCATTTGATCATTACTTTAGCAAAACCTTTATCAATCATCAATATATACTTTTCAATCATCAATATAAGGTAATCAAATGTTACAAATTCACAGGACAGAAAATCCTTCACGTAGAAAACTGGAAACAGAAAAGTACCATGTGTTTGACTTTAGCCAGTTCCTGCTGCTGAAAGCCCTCCAGCTCGTCCAGGTCGTCTCTCTTCTGAAACAGACTTAAACTCTGCTCTGTCATTTCGTCTAGTCGTGAAGTCAAAGACAACTTCTCCTGTTTGACAGGAAGAGGACAGACAAATTATTTGATTATTAACGCTGATAATTTAGCAGATGCTTTTAACCAAAAGTAACTCACAAAACACTAGGCCTGTCAGAATAATCAATATATCGACTTATCGCACAAACACGGACATGACCTCAATCATTTTTGGAGATGCAATATATATCGCCCATACACCAAAACCAATTGTAGCAACATTTTAGCTGATTGCGCAATCTCTCTATCTCTGTTGGAGGTGCCAGTGTCAGTATGGTCTAAAAAAAACAAGTATAAACTACAGTATTTACTATAAATTACTTTAGAATATTTTAATGTGGGTGTATGACAAATTAAAATAGATCTGGTAGCAGATATCACAGCCTCTGTTACTTCTACCTTGCACTTTTTAGTTAACATTTATTATTATTTATTTAGGATATGCGTATTCACATTCTGATTACAATGCCTCATTCTTAAAATAACTATAAATAAATAAAATATTCTGAAGAATAAAATATGATTTGTTCTTTAGAAGAGGGTACTTGCATTATGATAATATTGTATTGTCATTCTGGCGATATTAAATCAATGGCATAAAATGGTCTTAAAATGACAATAATTTCATTTATCGTAATATTAGTTGGTGCAATATATCATACAATAATAAAATAGCTATTGTGACAGGCCTACAAAACACCATTTAGAGCAGTGGTCACCAACCCATCAATTGCAATCTCCCTGTAGATCCCAAAAATGACAGAAGAATAAGTACAAGAAATGTATCTCAAGTGATGTACATCTCTTTTTTATCCAGCTACCACAAATGTTGATATACAGCTCTCCATATTACATGGCAAGTTTCAAATAAGGGGCTGTTCAAATTTGCAAAATCCCGATACTTGGATCGGATATCGGTTCGATATAGCATATTTTTGCTGGATCAGGTATCTGCTGGTACCGATCCAAATCCGATCTTGTGTGTTCACTGTGTTTATAAGCTAACTAATCTATGAAGCCTATTTTAAGGCACTAGAACGTTGTCATATAGGCCTACTTTATCCCAAAATTTTCTGAAGCCATTCTACAGTTTAATGTGAAGTACAGATGAATATTTAAGTGTTTAAATTCATGTTCACTTCAGCGCTTCCCGTCGCTGCGCAGCTGCACCTGTCAATCATTCTCCATTCATTCACAATTCAATCTGCTTGTAGTAGTTGACAACAGGAAAAACTCTCTAAGACTATTTGTTCCTGTTAGTTTAAATAATAAGTGTGGAAATGCATTTAGTTTAGCATTAAATGGGTTCACTTTGACCTGCAGCAGGAGTTCATTTCATTGCTGTTTCTACATAATGTTTGCGCTGCTGTGTCTGTTAGATCAGATCGCATTCGCAATACTGGAGTGGAGACGGTTACTACCTGCTCTTCACACACAAAGTAGGCCTACCTGAAATGTTTGATTAGAAAAGCCCTCAATAATGCATTGGACAGATCCTCAAAGCACTTATTTCTTCTGGTTGAGCTGCTGTTTTGCAAATGTATGCAGATACCGGACCGCTGCGCACGTTGTCTCCGATGCATCAATCGCTTTAATTCACGTGCCGGTTGCATGCGTAGAGGCGACGTGCGCCGCTCTGTAAGATTATTCTTTCAATGAGTTTGTTCTCACATCCTTCAGATTGAGTTTATTTTTCCAAGGTGAATACTTTAAGTGCTGCGAATAGTTTTAAAACTGACGGGCGCAATATGGATTGTTATTAACAGAAAATGATTTAGCCTAATATAGGCTACTCTGAAACTGAATATTTCACTGTAATTTTATATATGAATATTTTATTTAACAGACCAGTCTGTGTTTTGGCGCTGAAGCATATAAGCGGACCTTGTTTTGAACTTTCTCCGTCTCACTCATGGCGAGATTTGGAGAGGGATTATTAAGTAAAACTGGCATCAGACAGTTTAGTTTAATCTGCATCAAACCTGCTGGAAAATATCAGGCTTTAATTTAATAAAATTTATAAATTTAATAAAAGGCTGATTATTTTACCAAAGATGTCAATAGTAGCCTATTGCAGATTTCAAAGAAAAATCTTAATATTAAAAGGGAAAGGACAATATCACAACAAATGCTCAAATAATGTAGCCTAGTTCACACCAAGCATGCTTTTTAGTTAGATTGTGCCATCTGTCTTGTATACCTATAGGTCTGTTATTTTTTACTAAAGAAGATATATTATTTGAGTTTAGCACCAGAGCTATAGAAACTGCTCATTTCGGTTAATTTTGGCTTGTTAACTGAATGTTAACAGATTAATATTAAAATATAATTTAATTCAAAAAAATTATTGACGTGCCTATTTTGTGTAATACATTAAATATTGCATTTTAAAATACTGATTTTATGCGGTTCATGTGTGCACGTGCTGCGTGTAATGAAAGACAATGACAATGAATCTTAAGGCTCTATGTTTACTTTTTGTAAAGTATTGGCTACTACATAGCACATAATAATTTTGTTGTTTACATATGATATTGCATCATTTGCATGCATGTTTTTTTTAAGCTGTAAAATGAAAGTCTCAGTTTGGTGCGAGGTTCATTATTCAAAAATCAAGAAAAACTTTGGATTTGTTTGATTGGTAGATTAGGCTATGTAGGCTATTAAAAATATATATAATATAAGAACTATTAATAACTAATTTTTCAAATGGAAAAAAGGTTGGTTTGTTGGTTAAACACTAAATTACCAATAGCCTATTTATTGAGTTTATGACACGGCTCTGGCAGCACAGAGGCGATCAGCATTAGCGCTGGTTTGTCAACTCGTCTGTGTCAAACTATGACCAGAAATATCCTTCTTTCATTTTGCTTCTTTGACAAAATACATCTGTAGGCACGTGTGGTTGCACGTTACTGTTACTGCATGCACTTTTCCATTCAAAAAAAAACGCGAGGCGCACCGCACTGCCTTTATTGATAACAAGAAAAAAGGAGCGCAGTGCTTTTTTTATGTCACTAGGAAACGACTGAATCAGCTGAGCCGTATTGTGCGCGAGTGTTCCTGTCAATGTTGTTGTAATTGTAATTTTTATTAGCATTATGATATTAAAGATTTGTAAAGTCATACAGCTTTGAATGACTTAAAACAGCGACCACAAGTCTCTCCTCCATTATTAAAAGCTCGCCATAGTCATCTTGACAACACAAACACTGCTGTCTGTCATCTCAAAGGAAATGCTTCTGCTTACATTTGACTGATGAAAAAGACTCGACTGAGGTAACATGCTTTTTCCGCTCGAGCGCACATAGCGCGCAATGGCAAAACGTTAGTAAACCATTCAAAAGATGCACCTCTCAGTCTCAACACAAAAAGCGCGTTCGCTGTGATCGGCCACTTATGCAGCCAAACTTTTAAAAATATATAAAAAATATTTTTAATATTTTAACTGATACCATTAACCTTTTAAAGTCTAGTGCTATTTTGGGATTTCCGCCTGGATTTTGCCTACCCAAATTTAAAAGCTTCCCAAATCCACATGCAGAGATGTAAATGCAAAAATGTGGTATAATTTTAAAGAAAACCCTTTGAATTTTCATAAAACACTATTGAAAGTATTTAAAATAACTGTATATGTTGTCTGTGTTATAATAAACACCTAAAAAAAGAGGCGTTTTTTGTATTTTTTTTTTATAAACTCAAATTTGAAAGTATACCTTTTAGGTTCTGTCTGGTCTATGTTGCTGTAAATAATTTGGTGGTTCCTGCACATGTGTGTAATCAGAAGAAAAAAGAAAAATGCCTCTACCATAATCTATGCAAAAGTTATTGTATTCCAACTGATGAGAGGTGCTATACCATTTTTTTTAAATGTATTTTCCGCCTCTTAAATTTTCCTTCCATATCCAAATGCATTGCTATAAATGAAAAATTCCTGTGTAATTGAATAGAAAACCCTTTGAATTTACATAAGAAACTGCTGAAATAATAAATACTGATAATAAATACTATTTGATATGTTTTCTGTTTTATTATGAACCACTTCAACATTGGGCGCTTTTTATTTTTATTTTTTCTAAAATGCTTTTTTGAAAGGGTGTAGTTGTTTAGACACTTAGACTACCCCAGACAGTTCTGCTTGAAACCAGCAGAGGGCAGCAAACACTAGCAAAAATGATTTTATCTCTATCATGAATTCTGACAAAACTGTTGCATTTCATCGAAATACTGGGAAAATAACTTTTTGCGCATTCATATTAAATAGTACATATTTGCTCTTGCTTTGTTTTAGATGATAATAACTATATGAACATGAGTTTACATTACTTAATTTATCTCCTTTGCATTTTAGGCATAATAACATTATATTAAAATTAGTCAATGACTATAAGATATGAAAATAAACCAATGTTCAATACCCAGCTCGGGTATCCAGTATACTGTGTATTTAAGTGTAAATAACTTTTGTACAGTAAAATAAAAACCGAAGTGATGCATATGTGCATAAAATATAGCTTCTACACTCTCAAACGGAGCCACTCCCGGGGTGTTGCGCAACCCGCGGCCTTTAAAAATCAAAGGGGAAGTCGATGACATCACCGGACCCGCCACCGGGTCCGCAGAGTTTAACAACAAGAAAAAAAAAATGGCACAGTATCGGGATTAGTTCGGTATCAATCGATACTCCGAATTATGGTATCGAGATCGGATCCAAAAAAATGATATCGGTGCATCACTAGTCTCGCAAATATGGAGTGACATGATCTCGTTTTCCAGGCATGACTAGTGAGTTGAAAACATCTCAACTTTTCTTATATTAAACTGTAAAAACATGAAGCACACAAGGCACATATGCAGCGTGCAAAACTTTCACTGTCAGCTTTTGCACAGCTTTTAATAGGCACCTCTCACCTTACACAATGCATGCAGTGTGATCACGCTCTAAGCTTCCACAATAATATCAAGCTGTAAGCAGCAGTTTACATTTTAATAACATTGTGATAATGAGTGATGCTGTAAAATATGGTATAAATCAGTAGTTACAATTGCTGAATTATATTATAATGTTTTAGTTTATTTATTATTGTTTTTAGTTATTATTATTTAATATTTTAGCTATTTTTTTAAGTTTCTTTAAAGTAATCTTTGTTAATTCACTGGCATTTCATCTGATCTGATTACTGCTAATGCTACAGTGCATGAGCACAGATTTTTTTTGGCTAAATCAATTTTAAAAAATCTAAGTAGGTTAAACTAGTGCTTTCTACATAGTTCAAAAATGTTATATTAAAGGTTATAAGCTGAAAATGCTAATGAAAATGTTATTTTATTTTTCTGTCATTTTTAAATGGGTAGATCTTGCCTTTCAGCAAAGCAAATTTAAGAGATCCTTGACTAAAAAAGGTTGGTGAGCACTGATTTAGAAAGACTTCATCCAGTATGTCACCAAGCTTCTTTACCTGCTCCAATGAAGCCAGTTTCTCCATCCACTCCTGGTCTTTCTTCTCTAACGCTAAGGACATAGCTTCTGCCATCTTGGCTCTGTTCGTCTGGAAAGATTCGTTCTGGTCTTGAAGTTTGCGCATGGATGCTGAAAAATAAACACAAAAATTAAAACAAATGCTTCACTCTTTTGATTTCTTTTAATAGCAATATTACAGAACTTTTTTTTCATCTCTTTAGGACACATCTGTTTTTTTATAGGTGGAAAATATTTTCCTCAGTGTGTGTAAATGAGCTTGTTTACAGTAAATGCATTTTTAATGGAAGCTTAGCAGAAAAGAGATCTGGAGGGTTTAAAAGCAGAAATGTGCAGTTTGTTATTTGCTGAATCGCATAAATAAATTACTTATGTTAGAAAATTAGCCCAGACAAATATAAATGGTTATGCCGAGTTCAGACTGCACGACTTTCAAAGCAGTTGTGTCACTGATGTTTTCACACTGCATGACTACAGTATCTGGATTAGCGTTCTGTCTGTGCTGTGTTTACACTGGAGCATGGAAAAGCGACAGGGTGTTTCACACTGCATAATTATAGAATAGGAAGAATCTGCAAACTACGTCTCACAACCAAACACACGCGAGAAGTGACGTGAAAACAAGGCAAGGTCACGTAGTATATTTTTTGGTATTAACTACATAATGAGAAAAAAGCCTTTAGTAAGGTAGAAAATGTACTTGTTTTGCTCATCTGGCCTTTGGAGTAAATTCGCAAATTCTCTCAACCATTTTCCGATCCAGTATTACTCGGATGACACGTCAAACAGACAGGGCGCTGCTGCCAAACTTACACTAGTTTTTGCCCTATTGCTTGGGTCCAAATAGACTAAAAAAAAAGCAATTTTAACTTCTCCCCCAATCTCCCACTGGCCTGCAGATACCCACACTAGTGGATGCTTCCCTCTCATTGGCTGTAGATAATTGCAGATGTTGTTATCAATCAGAACACATTTCACACGGCATGAATTGAATCGCTGACAGGTCCAGATATTTAGCATGGCAAATAACTGATGGGTGTCGGCAACTTATCTTCGATTCTCTCAGATTGTGTCTTTGATAGTTCTAATTTGCCTGTGATTTCAAGCATTTGTCTGCAATTTCTCAAAACCTGTCTGGGAGTTAAAATCGGGGCTAAAATCAAGCAGTCCGAAGTCGGCATTAGATGTTACGACCAATAACAAATTTAGACCTTTAGTATACATACAGTGCTCAGCATAAATGAGTACACTCCATTTTGAAAATGAATATTTTTATTAATTTCCCAGTGAATATCGGTCCTATATTTTGGTGCATTTGAACAAAACAGATTTATTTAACAGATATATTTATTAAAATATTATTTTCATCACCAAAGATCTTTAGAAATAGAAAGATAATACATTTAAATTCAAGCAAAATATTGCAAAAAATTACAAACTACTAAATTTCAACTAAAGTTTAGATATTTTTTTTATTTCTTATGTTTTTTCTTCTTTTTTTGTATATTTCCCTGACATATAATTTTTTTATCATTAGCATATTTTTTTCTTAGATTAGTTGCAGTTTTGGCTTTAAGTACTGACTAATCTAATGTACATGCACAAATATATTATTATAAATCATTCTATGGAAAAAAATATTTAAAAGACAGATATTTGAGGGGTGTACTCATTTATGCTGAGCACTGCATTTATATATAAAATCTTTATACATACATAATACAAAAATTTTGTTAGTGCTGCATTAAATGTTAATAAAAAACAAAAGTGTGTTAAATAAAGAACAACAGTGCTGCATAATTTACAGATGTCCATAATAGCACAGGTGTAAAACACATTGTTAGTACATGTTTTTATCTGTAAATTAAAATTACCAGTTTAATCCCCAGATTACATCAACAGTTTTAATCAGTAAATTGATCTGGGTTTCTAGAAATGGGATCTGTGATTTTAGATCATGACACTTGAACATTTAATATTAAAATCTCCCAAAAGAGGAGTTAAAAAAAATATCCAGGTTCAACACAAGTGAGGCTTCCCCAGCAGCATTTGTGGCATATTACTAATTCATTATATATATAAAGGTTTTACAGGAAGAGATAATATAGATTGTGTTTTTTAAACTCTTTCAGACTTTTTGCTCAGTTTTTAAAGGCTTTTTAAATATTATATGGATATTGGAATACTATTGATTATTTAAATATAATGACATAAACTCGAGCCATATTGTCCACCCAAATTTCATATTTTAAATTACAGAATTTTTTTAACTAAATTACACAGGGTTCATACACATTTTTACTACAAAAAATCCAGGACTTTTCCAGGACTTTCAAGTGAATTTTCATGACCTATTGTTTCATGTAAAACGGTACACTATGTGTACATGGTAAATCATAACAAAAACAATGCACATTTAATGTTTTTGGCCAAGAAAAGAAACAACTAACCTCCATTCAAGTAACAGACATTTGTCAAACTAATTTTAGATAATGTTAATAGTTTGCTAAAATAGTAATAGTAGGTAAAACTACTTCTATTGTAAAGCTGCGATCACACTGCACTTTTCACTCCATAGAATTCAATTCATAGGCATGCGAATGCGGCAGACCAGAAACGCAAGCATGTGCAACAAGTTTTGCATTTCACTGCATTTGGAAGTTCAAGCTTGTTGAATTCTTACCTGCGAAATCACATCAGTTAGACCAATAAAATAAGAAATTTTAAATATGGAGCAATCGCTCACATTTATTAATGCTAATCATATCGTTTAACCCCGCCCCTTTTCACATCATCCGTTTCACTTATATTAAGTTTGCATAATTAAGGGCATGGCCACTTGAGTGACAGCTACGTCTTGCTGGTCGCCATCACCTAAACTGATTTCAGTCGATTAGCTGCTGAACTTGGCATATACATCATATTTTTGTTTTGTTTTATGTGGCTTTACACAGCTAATTGTCTTTTGGAATTATTTCTTACAATTATCAGATAATATGGCATGCTATGAACTTAACAGTTCTCACAAACAATTCAAGTGGCCTCCATTTCCCATGTGAGTGAAATTCTTACATATATATATAGGGCTATGCGATTTGGGGAAAATATGTAATTGCAATTTTTTTTGACAGATATTGCGATTGCGATTTACGATTTAATTCAAGCTTTAAGCTGATATTAATTAAATTCAAGCTTCAGCTCAATAATCTTTAAGCCATGTCCACAACTTTGCGACAGCTCTTAAAAATCATCTATTTTTGTTCGGAAACCAGACTATTCCCATATTATAAATGCTGTTTTTTTATATTAATTCATCTATTAATGCTTCTGAAGCAGCAGACAGCATAATCCCACTTGTTAGCGTTTTCCTGTTTTTTTTTCATTTATTTTTTTATTGTAGGCACTGTTCGGTTGCACAATTCTGATTGGGCAGACCGAAAGAGTGCTCACTCAGTTGGCTAGTTATAAAGCCCCAGTCAGATCACATGATTTCGGCATGATTTCCTTGACGTAAGGTGTTGTGGGAAGTCGTAAACGACAAATGGATGCTGAGACACAAGTTTTAATAGTTTCTTCTCGTGTAATGTGGCATAGTTCATGACAACCGACACCATGTCTGCGATGGCTTACTTCATCTCAGAAAGTCTAGAATGTTTAATTTTCTAAAGCATAGTGGGCTGCTTTTGAAGATGTTATTCATTATTTTTGTTTACATATATACATATATTTAATATTGCAGCCTCTTGCGATTAACTAATTGCAACCTTTCAAATTGCAACTGCGATTTGATTTCGATTAATTGCACAGCCCTACTTATATACCATATTTGTAAATGTATTTGTTTTATTTTAGATAATTCATCATTTATAATTTCATTTCAAGCTTGAATGCACTCCAGAATCTGACAGATTTATTAGCTGTGGCTATAGAACATCTGAAACGTTGTCATCTGAAACGTTATCATACAGTGTTATGCCTGGGTTTCATAAATAGCCTTGTATTTACTAACACAGTTTATATTTGAAGGTATATTTGGAGGTAATTTGTGTTTTCCTCCTGTAGAAAAATGTCATAAGAACAATGCTTAGTGGCCCAACATATTTCAACACTGTTTTTATAAAAGGACTAAACACTTTATTAATCTAGGATACAACCAAGCACATGTGATCAGAACACAAACGAGTTGCAGATAATAAAGTATTAAGTGTTTCTCCCAAAGAAAAGCCTGTCTAAGCAAATTGCTAGCAGGCATCTCTGCTGATGCTCCACCTCTTTGCCCTTTTTCGGTAGTCGCGGTTAGCGCGATGATGCACGTACAAAATGACGACAGTTGGCCACGCCCACTTGTAGCTTCATTTGCGCTTTTCAGAAACCTATGGGTGACTTCACAAATACTACGTCCATATTTATATTATATTTATATTATACATATTTATATTATGGTCACAAGTCAACTTACTTATATAACTGACTCTAAGAGTATTTTAAAGGCTGCTGGTAAATATTAACTTCAACAGAACCCAGACCAAACTAAATTCAACTTCAGATTTCTGATTAAGATCCAACCATGTTAATCTCTACGTTGCTCAAATCTACCTAGATTTCATGTTTGATTTGAGTGAGGTTTGTGTAAAAGCATCAGACAAAAAAATGGAAAACGGAGCAAAAGGATAGCAAGCCAAAAAGCAGGAAGGTGAAAATGGGAGGAAAAGAACTGTACGTACAATCCTGATACTTCTCTAATGCAATCTCAAGCTTCTCCTTGGTCTTCTGCATTAGCCGAAGCTGCTCAGCGTAGTCTAGGGTGGGGGAACGGGGAAACCAACACACACACAAACACACACAACCGCAGGGAGGCAGAGGAAGATGAGGAGGGACAAAAACAGGGACAAGAAAACAAAGGGATAAACATGGTTGAGAAGATAAACAAATGGAGGGGACAAAAAAACAGAATGATTTTCTGAGATGAGAAAATCAGACTGACTGCGAGGCTGTAAAATGGTGACCTTTGACCTTTAAGCTGACACATCATCCCTGATGGGGTCAATTATGCAAGCGTCTTATCTGCTCCTTTAGGGTTAAAGCAGATTCTAGATCAGCCTCTGTGTAACTGTAAACCAAGATGGGCTGATAGTGAGAGCCAGGTATCTATTATTTATGCCAATTTTTTCCAGCCTATAACACTGGAGTCACTACACTCTAAAATGGTATTTGCTGTTACTTATTTATTAAACTACTTATTTAAATTGATCTGAAACCACACAATTCTTAATTTTTTTTGGGGGGGACAACTTAAAATCTACTTAAATTTGAAAAACAAACTAGTTAACTTCATTTCTTTATGCTGTCCCAACACAAATCAAATTGTGTGTATCTCAGCATTTTTAACAGTGTAGCATTCATTCCTGGTTTGTTCTGTGATCAATGTGGCAAAATGTTTCCCTTTTAGGCCAATTGTTTGGAATTTGAAGGTGTCAGACTGAAACAGATTCACCATTTTAGAATAGCAAGTGAGAATGGTAAGCCTGTTTCTAGTCATTTCATTTCCAACAAAAGCTCATTGGAGATATGTGCACAGGGCTACATTTTGGGAACCATGAAACATGTACCTGGGCTACCGTTTGACTGCATTTTGCATGTAAAACAAATGCTACGGGGTGGTATAATGCCATGACAACTTGCAATTTTTTTTTTCACACTTCTGCTTACCTCTGTATAGACAGCTTTCCAGTGAGATCAGTATGCTCAGTAGCTCACCTTGTATGGTATTCAAATTGGTACATGAAACAGACCAGGTTTCAGACTGGCAAAGGACGGTTCCAGAAACCAGTCAGTGTATAATCATGGTAAAAGAAAGAGGGTGCAATGACATTTCTCTTCTAATTTGTTTTTGAAAACCCTATTGGTTGGGTTTAGGAAAGGGCTTCACTCACAGCAAGTTGATATATTACCCCAAAATTTTGAAGAATGATTTTCAAAAATGAGTTACACTTTACAATAAGGTTTCATTAGTAAATAAATGTACTAACATGAACTAATAATGAACAATACATGTATAACATTTATCATAGTTCAACATTTATTGATGCATAATTATCATCCAAATTCAAGTTAGTTAATGCACCGCGAGTTAACAAGAACTAACAAAGATCAACTGTATTTTCATTAACTTGCGTTAACTGTAATTAATGTATTGTTTATTGTTGGTTCATGTTAGTAAATGCATTAACTTAAATTAATAAATACAACCTTATTGCAAAGTGCTACCCAAAAATGTACACAGCAGCCTCTGGTAGATTTATGAGAAGGAAGTGCAAATGGCACATATGAGAATAGTCCAGTAACCTTTTCTGAGATTATGAAAAATGTACATAGCAGTGAAGTTGAAGAAAAAAATCTACAAGCAGACATCATCTTTGCCACACATTTCACAGTGCCCAAAAATGTAGCCCTGGACACATATATCCAATGAGCCTGGAGATTTTGTCATATTGGCCTTTTTTATCTTTTTGCCCTCTTTCAGTCTTTTTCTCTTGTTGTGTTTGTATGGGTTTCGATGTATTGTGTTGGTAATACCTGAGAGCTTGGCCTCCAACTTTCGTATTTGGTCATTTCTGCGCTGGATCTGAGAAGAAAAGTCATCTCTGGAGCTGCTGCCATCAGATGCCTGAGACTCAATGATAGAGATGAATGAAGACATTTGTTAGTTTAATAATACAAATGGAAAAAAATAGGAATGCATCAATTCTGTCCATAGTGTCTAACATTGGTTTGTACTTTTTATTATTTGCTCATTTACTAATTAATACTGATAAAGGATTCTTAATGTCAATAAAAAGGCTTGTTTTACTCCAATTATTTTATTTATAATATAAAAAAAATGTTCCTAATTAATCTTCAATATAAAAATAAGGACAAATACACACAAACAACAGAACAAACATAAAAATAAAAAAGTTAAAACATCTTTTTAACATAAACAGATAACACTTTATTTGATGGTCCATTTGAGTACTAGTAGACTCCCTGCTTAATGTTGACACCGCTCCATCAACAGACATTTAACTGACTACAAGAAACTTTTCAAGTACATGTCAACTTACACTAATCCTAAACCCAACCCTAACAGTCTACTTATAATCTAATGAGAATTAGTTGGCATGCAGATGTAACGTAACTTAAATTCAACAAACGGACCATCAAAATAAAGTGTGACCCATAAACATTCAAGAAATAATAGAACCTGAATAATCAAATGTAAAAAAAAATCTGTGCATTTTCATTCATTTACTAAATTCTAAATGCAGTTATTATAAAATATATATATATATATAAAATATATTAAGCCAAGATCAGTGATTGATTCCCAGACATTGAACATCAATTATTTAAATTTAGTGCATCAAATATATGCTGAATTGTAGAAATTTAAATTTAACATTGTTTTCAAGGGTGTTAAATAAACAACCAAAAAGTCATCTGTCATAATTTTCTAATGTCGTTTCAAACCCACAGGAAGAGTACATTTTAACTAAAGCTTCAGGATTACTGGCCCTCTAGCCTTCACCAAAATCCTGTTCATCCAAAAGTTTAATGCTTCAGAAAAAAGTTTTCTCTGTGACTACATTGGTTTAATCCCATTGCTGTTTTTTTTTTAATATTTCAATATCTTAGACTGAATATTAATTCCTCTTCACATTCAAAGCAAATTCACAATAAAATCATGCGCGTGATGCGAGCCAATAATACAAAAACTTTGGAACATCCTAAAAATGCACACTTTTGCAGCAAAAAAGAGAGACAAACTTATAGACTACAGGGCTCACAAAATTCAGTAGCCTGACGTGCCTAGGCTATTGTTTTTTTAGTTGGGCTACAAAAATCAGCGGGCTATCAGCACAGTGTAAATAGATCTTGTTAGCCTTACTGAAAAAAAAAATAGCCCTGGGATGTCGCGCTACCAGTTTTTGCGAGCCCTGGACTTGCAAATTCAAAAATATAACAAGTTATCCTTGTGTAAAGCATAGGGCTGGGCGATTCATTGAAAAGTAATCAAAATCAACATTAAGAACCTATAATCGATCTAATTTTGCCAG
>CAIGQZ010025690.1:4041274-4056235 GCA_903798205.1 Danio tinwini
ACATATGTCAAAATAAAGTCTAAACATATTATTTAGTAATAAGTGAAGTGGTTGATACTGTTTGTTTAGTTGTTTAATGATCCTCTCCTGAGATTTCGAGAAATTAATTGTGTAGTTTTATGTTTCTCTTAAGTAATTCTGCTTGTTAACAGCAGGTGTTTAACTTAAATGGACTAAGTTCACAGTAAATTTTATGTTACCTTAACTTATTGGGTTTTACAGTGTATATTATGTGTGATTAAGGCAAACTGGATGTCATGACCCTTTTAAAGATGACAGAAGCATGCAGAACACCATTCAATTCATTAAATTAATAATAAACTGTTAATTAAGCTGACGTATTTAATAAAAGAAACTGCAGCAGCACAAATGTAATGTACTGAGGCTTCATGTCTCTGTAGAGTTGGTATTTAAATGTTAACCAATCAAAATAAAGGACCGGAACTATTCTTTTAATACATGGTGGTTTACATCACATCTTTTTTTTTTTATATAACCTAAAACAAACCTTTAGCCAAGCAACACATGTGGACTATACAATTTACATATTTGTTTGCAGATTAAAGGACTGTTTGCCCATAAGGGAAAATAATTTTACAGCATATTACCTTTAAAACTATGTGGTTTCAGATGTCCAAAAGTCATAAAGAATAACTACATCCTAAGAGCAAGTAAACCAGAAATACCTTCTTGATTGTTAGACCCTGGAGACCTATGTTCAGAAAAAAGAGTTTTGCAAGTGTGGAACATGGGCGAAACCTGCAAATACCAAATGTGAAATGATATTTGCAGCCTGACCTACAGCTGTTATGATACTAAGATACTGAAACACATGAAGTGATCTGGGTAGCCATGGGAAACTGAAAACATGGAGTCCTTTACAAAAAATACAAAAATTGTAATGTGATGTGAGTATATTAGAGATTTGCTGTATTACAACTCATGGACGAATTCAAAACCAAAAATGACTTGAATGCATCTCTTCTTTGGCTCTGATATTAACAGGTATTAACAGGTAACCTGGTATTAACAAGCGTTCAAATGTGTCCCTTGCGACCACTTGTGTTCAGATTTTATCAAGACCCTTTCCTCTAATTTTGTCATGTACTACATCACCTTTGCAGGCATGTAAACAATACCACAGCCTAACTACCATAGTACTATGTTTTTGTTTTAGAAACGATCTAGCCTGTCATCGCTGTTTCCCAAAAATGTTGGAACTATGTTGCACATGCATTGTTCAACCACAGAAGCATTTACGTTATGAATCCGATCTAATGCGTTTTTAACTATGTCTGGAAGTGGTCAATCTTTGACAAGATCAAAATGTTTTAGACCCTGAGGCCAGCTGCATAAACATAGCATTGTCTTAAGTACTAGTTTGATCAGCTGTTAGCCAAGAGGCAATCAGTCTTGCTTTATGGTTTAAAGTTAGACTGAATATAAAAGGTAGTTTTTGAGATTTATTTTATCTGTGTATCAAATGTTAGTTGTATACCAAAGATGATACCAATGTTCTGTAGCTGTAAATTAGCTAATATAAATGGCCTTTTGATGTGCAACCATTGTACAAATAAGCATAAGCTCAGTTTTAGTGCCATCCAGTTTCAGAAATTCATCAGATCTTTTTTTAAGCAACTATTTAAACTGCCTAATGTGTAGGACTGTGTAATTAATAGCTTTATTGGGGGGAAACTACACACACAACATGTCAAACCTTGAGGCAGATGGGCTACAGCAGCAGAAGACCACACCAGGTGCCACTCCTGTCAGCTAAGAACAGAGACTGAGGCTACAATTTGCACAGGCTCACCAAAATTGCACAATAGTAAATTGGAAAAACGTTGCCTGGTGTGATGAGTCTCAATTTTTGCTGCGACATTCAAATGGTAGGGTCAGAATTTGGTGTCAACAACATGAAAGCATGGATCCATCCTGCCTTGTTATCAATGCTTCAGGTTGCTGGTGGTGGTGTAATGGTGTGAGGGATATTTTCTTGGCACACTTTGGGCCCATTAGTACCAATTGAGCATCATGTCAACGCCACAGCCTACCTGAGTATTGTTGCTGACCATGTCCATCCCTTTATGACCACAGTGTACCCATCTTTTGATGGCTACTTCCAACAGGATAATGCACCATGTCATAAAGCGTGAATCATCTCAAACTAGTTTCTTGAACATGACAATAAGTTCACTGTACTCAAATGGCCTCCACAGTCACCAGATCTCAATCCAAAACAACAGTGTTTCTCAACCACGTTCCTGGAGGCCCACCAGCACTGTAAGTTTTGGATGTCTCCTTTTGTCTATTACACCCATTACAGGTCTGTCAGTCTATGCTAATGAGCTGATGATCAGAATCAGGTGTGTTTGGTTAAGGAGACATGGAAAATGTGCAGAGCTGGTGGTCCTCCAGGAACAGGCCAGGCACCAGGATGTCATAACTGAGGGGGCATTTTAATCCCATAGGGGGGCACTAGAACTGGTGACTGATTTTGGCAGTAACTTTGCATTACTGCCTAAGTTACTGATTTAAGGCAGTAGTATACTTTTTATAGAAATAATAATATGCACAGTTTTGCTGTTACTGATTTTATTTTAATGAAGGTAATGCAATGATACCGTTTACATAAACGCAAATGGATTATGGCTTCAGCGCCAAATGTGTGCTCTAAATAATTTTTTTCTCCTTATTTCTTTCAGTTTTATTTCAAATAATATAAATAATTAACATTTAAGATAAAGACGTGAAACTATGGCCACACATGCAAGCTAACCCACAGTTAGACTATTCTATAAACTGTAAATACATATAATGAAATCAGCATAACCGAGTCATCGCAATTCACATTGCCTATTATTACCCAACTAATCATCTATCATAGTTAGGAAAAAGATAAATGTTGCAATCTATTGTCATCTAGTTCATGCTTTCATGACTTCTAGGCTAGACTACCGTAATGCTCTGTTTGCTGGTTGCCCAGCATCCTCTATTAACAAACTTCAGCTAGTGCAAAATGCAGCTGCCAGAGTTCTTACCAGGTCTAGAAAATATGATCATATCACCCCAATTTTATCCTCCTTACACTGGCTGCGTGTTAAGTTTCGTATTGAATTTAAAATATTGCTTCTTACCTATAAAGCCTTAAATAATCAAGCTCCTGTTTATCTAACCAACCTCCTGTCTCGCTACAATCCAACCCACACTTTAAGATCTCAAAACTCAGGGCTTCTTGTAGTACATAGAATAACAAAATTGACTAAAGGAGGTCGAGCCTTCTTATTTATGGCCCCTAAACTCTGGAATAGCCTTCCTGATAATGTCGAGGCTCAGACACACTCTCACTCTTCAAAACTAGATTAAAGACCTATCTTTTTAGCAAAGCATAGACTCAGTGCATTGCGTAGCGGTATGACGCATGATGTTCCCCACACAGGATTTTGCTTCTTGTTTAAATACACTATGAACAGCAGCTACGCTAATTATTCTCCTTATTCTGTATTTCCACCTGTAAGTACTCATCTCGAGGCCCTCAGACTATGCAGCACCACTGATGCAATCCAAGACCAGCGACTAGATAATCCCAAGGTTTTTGGACCAGGCTGTATCCTGAGCAGCTGCTGTGGTGGTCACCGTGGAGTGAGAGCATGAGACTGACTCCTGTGATGCTCCAAGGACAGAAAAGTCTTCGCTGAGGTCCACCTTCCTGCGCCTAGACTGCAGCTCTGCACGAGACGTTTGGCCATAGGAGAAATGGTCATGCCCAACTGAATCTGGTTTCTCTCAAGGTTTTTTAAATTCTTCACTTTCGCCAATTGGTAAAGTTTTTTTCCTCGCCGCTGTCGCCACTGGCTTGCATAGTTCAGGATCTGTAGAGCTGCGCATCGATGGAATTGCTCTTCAGTGTTTGGACTCTTAGTAGTGATTATTAACCCACACTGACCTGAGCTAAACTGAACTGAACTTATCTCTGAAAACTGAATTGACACTGTTTCAATTCACTATAAACTTCCATGTGAAGCTGCTTTGACACAATCTAGATTGTATAAGCGCTATACAAATAAAGATGAATTGAATAAAAAAAATAGTAGCTAAATGTGTTACTTAGTTACATTTTAAGGCATTGGTGTAGTCAGAAAAATACATAAAAAATATACCTAAATTTACAATTATTACCTTGAAAATTGGTTACATTTCAGCGTGGAAAACACGCAACTCAATGGGCTATATAACTTTTTTCATAATTTTACAGGTAAAAATTAAGATTTATGTTAGGCTATCATAAGTAAGTTTTATTGAGCTACGAGTCAAAAAGTGGATATGCTAACTGTATTTTAGCTGTTAAAATAGAACTACAATATATTTTCTGGTGTTTATTTTGCATGAGCAAATAGTAGTATTGCGTAAATTACATATTTTTTAAAAGATTATCATTCAGCCTACCTGCAGCACTTGTGAGAGGTTAATCTGCGGCAAATCCACTTAATCACGCACTATATACCTATATTTCAAATGAAAAATGAATGGCAGTTGAGTTGCGTCTCTGCTAAAAATTTATTTAACGGCAAATTTCTTCTGCGTTATTTCCTTTTAGAGCTCAAAAGAGTTGTATTTAAAGAATTAGTTAACCAAAACATGTAATGAATTATGCTGCTCGCCTTCATCTTATCCACTAGTTTCTCCCATAGATGGGTTAAATGCTAACATTTTGAGTATGGGTCACCTAATTTGGCCACATGCCACGACTTTCCTGTCCTTGTTGATTCAGCTACAACATTCATGTCCAAAAAATTTGTCTTTACCCTGTCCCCTACTATATATATCTTGCGCCTACAATCAGAGGAACACGAAAGTAAATATAAATTGTGTAGAAGCCCTTACATGCTGTTATAAGCCTAAACTTGACATTGACAGAAACATATTCCTCAAATCTGATTGGTTGATTGGAATGTTGTTCCAGGATCAACAAGAAGTTGAAAAAGAGAGATGACATGTTTTTCAGCTCTTTCAAGGATCTTTTGGTGGACTCAATACAAAACTAATAATTTTGCAAATGTATTTATTTTAACCTTACATTCCCAGAATCAAGCATATGCATATTAAAGGACACGTAGGTTACCCCTTTCTCCAGATTTAATATAAGTCTTTTGTGTCTCCAGAATGTGTCTGTAAAGTTTCAGCTCAAAACACCCATCAAATTTTTTATTACACCTTTTAGAAGTTTCTATTTTATAGCTCTAACCGTTAGGTAGCGGTTTTTGTGTAAGGCTAGTCCTCCCCGCCCACCATTCCCACGTGCCTGTCAGTAATCTCCTCCCTCGGCTGCCTCAGACAGCAGACAGACATAAAGGAAGCTGATCTCATGTAACGTTTGTGAGAAATACTACAGTAAGAACTCTACCAATGAGTATTTGATGCATTTGTTGTGGAGTTGCAATGATGAGTCACACACAATGTTGTTACAAAGTTCACGCACACGCACACACACACACACACACACACACACACACACACACACACACACACACACACACACACACACACACACACACACACACACACACACACACACACACACAGTGTTTAGCTTTGCACTCTTTTGCATGCAAATGTGACAGAATACAGGTTAATATCCACTGCTGTCTGGATATCTGTTATGTTAATGTACAAAATAAACCTGATTTAACATCCACAAACAGGGATTGAAGCGTATTATTTTATAATTGTTCTGATACGCGGCTGTGTTGATAAAGTAAAGCTGAAGGAAATCGCTGTAATTTATTACACATGCACTGTTAACATTACATTTTACATTAAACTTGTAAAACTCACTCTTGATCACATTTGCTAACGTTGATGGTCCTAGCAAAGTTAACAGAGATTTTATTTCCAGTTGCTTTGCGCAAGTCCTGTCTTGTTGATATGATTATACACGTTACTACGGAGACATGTTAATATGCATCTGTCAATCAATTCGGTGGGCGGGGGGACCGCACTCCTACATCAAGTTGCAGTTGGTCTCAAAACTGCTCCAATTGGTCCATCGTTTTTATGTTGTTAAATTGAAAAAAAGGGACTGGGTGTGTTTATATCCCCCTAATATGATGGTCTATATACTATACCTACACATATATCTGTCCAAACAGCTTGAAAAGTAGATTTTTCACCATAGGTGCCCTTTAGTACATTGATATATTAGAAGTGTTTTCAGCATATTGAGATTTGTCTGAAATTTACTGCAGCTCATTATAGCACTGGGTTGCATTATGACTGTCCCCCTTCTAAATGAATAATCTATATCATATTGGACCATTTCACCACAGGGGCTGAGACAATGTTCCTACCTTAACAACGACCTTGTAGCTTAGTAATGTCTGTGAGTGCAGTCATGGAGATAAATTCACTTACTCTGTGAGCATCAGGTTAAGGCCATGTCTAGCATGAGTTCATTAAGTCTGGCCTGCTCTATTGTGAGTTTCTATGGAAGTGAGAACTTCATACTTTTGCCAGCTGAATACTAGACACAAACCATACAGGCCAGAATGTCACTTATCGCTGCCGCAGTGGCACAGAGGACTCATGATATTACTCAAGTGTCCTCATTATCCGTTCAAGGGGATGGATGAATGAGTCTGTTATTTTTGGCATCCAAATATGTAAGCCATCTATTTCATTTCAAGTAGTTTTTACTGTACAATAGCTTTACCCTCAACCTACAGTATTCTCACCTAATGACTAAAAAATATGGACGACACAACAGCGCCTTTTTCCATTGAAGGCTTTGAAGGCAAAATGCCTCGTGACAGGCACAAACTGTCGCAAAACACTGCTGAAATTGGAGCCTGGGCATGCGCAGAAGGAACTACCAGATGGAGCCAGAGGCGGAGCGGCAGATTCAAGCTTCCAACCAAATGCTTGTACGTCAAATCAACCACGCCCCCCCAACTTCTTATTTGACCGCCCATATCTGCACCTAACAAAAGCTCACTAATATAAATATTAGCACTTAAGATAAAAAAAAACTGTGTGATGTAATATGTTATAATTTAATAAAAACAATATGTGTTGGACTGAAAAATGAACTATATTTTATACACTCTAGCTTAAGTTAGACTAAGCCATGAGCACAAAAAATATTTCTCTTATAACGGGTTGTTAGAATTTATTATCTTCATAAGGGTAGAACTAGTACTTGTAAAATATGAACAATAATATATGAACAACACATAAATTTTTAGAAATTTTATTTTTAATTAGCAATCAACAGGACCCAAAATATACACACCATAGATAACGATTTACCATGCGGGAAAAATTGTGTATTTAAAAGATAAATACAGCAAATCAACAGGGTATTTACACATCACATCCCTGCACTATATAAAAGAATCCTTGTCAATTTGTACAATAAACTTAGCAGTAATAATACATCAACTGGTGTATATCAGCTGCTGCAACATTGCTTGTATATTGTTTATCCTTTTTTGCCTTATATCTGGCAAAGAGGAATTTACAATAATAAAAGCCAACGATAAATAGTGTATTTAAATAATGTAGAACATTTACAGTTCTATTTGTTATATAAGATTTGGTTTCCAGAACATTAATATTTTATAGCAGCAAATTCAGTAGATTAATTCGACAACATGCCGAAACTCAAAATGTCAGAGACGTCCTTTAAATCAAGTTCAAATAACATTACAAGAGATCAATGTGGAGATAGGCTAACATTAGTTTTGTCTTCCTAATTATTATTTCAGACCCATAAAGTGAATTACTGCTAGATAACCAACACCTGTATTTTCCCCGTCAAGGCCAGGCATGTATCAGCAAAATAATAAACCCTGATAAAGCCCTGACCTTACCAAATAAACAGTGTTCCACCCGATCCTGTATGTCAGAAAGTATAGTTTATTTTTGAACAACTCATTTTATCAAGGTAAAATAAAACAAAAATTGAATAATAACACTTCAATCTTCTCCCGAAGCTCTGACAGTCTGTTTAGAGAAACTGTCAATCACAACTGTCAATCATGATGACACGCCCCATTTTAATAGCATTAATTTACTGGCTAAAACATACTCTTTACACAAATGAAAATCTGCACCTATCAGCATGATAACCAGTGCCTTAATTGATCAAAACCATCTTTCAGGACATTTTATTGCAAGTGTAATAATTTTTTTTTAATTTGGGCTCAAGTCTCGTTCATTAACACAGAGGAGGCGGGCTTTATGACTTGTACTGCAGCCAGCCCCCAGGGGACGATCTAGCGGCTAGGACCTTCACTCAAAAGCATGCATGTGGCACACTTATTCTCACTCTTCCGTATTGCTCCATGTTCAAGAGAGCAGGGGCCAGTTGCATATACTACTTGAACTGGTCTTAAAAAGTCACCAATTTATTTTTCATCAAGATAAGACAAAAATTTATTAAAAGATGATCACTCTAAATTGAATCCAAATACAATAATGATTGCCACTTAGTTAATTGTTAGATTTAGGTCATAACACTGAATATTACAGTTTTTTACATTGGCTATGACAGATTTTTTAAAAATACATTTAACAAGTTTCCAAAACTCTTAACGCACCAACACACCTAAAACACACAATTGGCAAAACAATTAATTTCATGCTCAAAATCACACATTGTAAACTAAACCCCAAAACTAATGTTCAAAATACAATAATAAACCAATAAAATACACCATGTCTATCACAACACTGCATGTTTCAAAATCAAAAATTAAAAAAAAAAACAGACACAGAATTGCTGCAGTACAGACTTTATTTGCAAAAGGACATTACTGCAAGATATACAAACGGAAAAAGCACAGCAATTATAATGTAAAAAAACTGTAATCTTCAGCATTTGGCCACATGTTCTTATCCACATCACACCTGATATCTACTCTAGGCATGGGAAGAATTCTCTTGTTGTTCTTTTTCCACAAGATTTTAGAACATTTGATCATATGATTGGAAATTGGTGAGTGTGGTTCCTAGATGGGAATCTGTTGTGATGTATGTATTTACATTACTGCAGTAGGCTGTTTCTCATTGACAATGGAATAAAATACAGGGAATATAAATTCACAATATGAACAGCTGTTCACTTTGACTTTAGCCTACATAAGTTCTGTTTAGAACAAAATGTTTTCTGTTCTGATATGCAGTGTGAAAGCATTGGTACATCATACTGTAAAATTACATTGTTATGGTCTTGGTTGAGCTTGTGTGTAAAAGAAGTTCAAGCACTTTAAATTAGTGTTAACTGGATGCATTTTGTATCAAAGCAACAAGAAATGTGTAAATTGTATAGCCTACAAAGACAGATGTTGTGCAAACCATGTTAAGAGTTTAGGAAACTTGTCAAATGTATTGAAAAAACTGTCATAGCGATTGTAAAAAACTGTAACATGTTGTCTGTGACTGTTCCATGTGGAAGGGCTCATCCCTGTACCCTAATCCAGTGGTCCTCAATCTTCTTTTCAATGCGGACTGATCAACGCTTGACAATTTTACTGTGGACCGGAGGGGGTGGTGTTTCGTAGGTTGTTAAGCGACTATCAACCATTTCTCAGAGGAGGACAAGCTGTCAAAACATTGCTGTCACTCTGATACAAGTTTTATTTATGGAGACTATTACAAAGCACTGCAGTGTTTGGGTGTTCTGTGTTTGTCTGAGATAATTCATCCTTCTTAAACTGGCTGCCTGTTAAGTTTCTTAATGATTTTAAAATATTACTTCTTACCTATAAAGCTTTAAATAATGTAGCTCCTGTTTATTTAACTTATCTATCTTAGAATCTATTTAATACATGTTAACCCTCTTTAACATCATTAAATGTAGATGCTGAATCCCTAATATGTGTTTAGTTCTAAAGTTCAATTTCAAACGGTTTATTGTATTTTCAATATCTGAGGTGAACTATCTGCTGCTGCTTTCAGTAAAAGGCATTCAAACTCACATTGTTAGCATTTAGCACTGAATAAAGCACACAAGGTTTACCTGAGGTGATCACTGTCATAGGTTTCTGTTCAGCTGTGAGAAATAGAAGCCGTTTCTAATATATCAATTTGAGGTGTTAGTTAGAACCAAAACTCCTTTTAATATGAAAATATTCTCTCTATCATGTGTCATTGCTTTGATTTAGAACACAGTTTAAATCACTCACTGGTGTACTCAATCTGGCAACCCGCATTTGCCTTTGTTTTGATCCAGGAGTGCAATACCTAGTTCAACCACTGGGTGTCAAACTTACATACTGCACATTTAAACTCTGAAAACTGAACTGACACTTTCAATTCACTATAATCTTCTATGTTAAGCTGCTTTGACACAATCCACTTTGTAAAAGCGCTATAAGAATAAAGATGAATTGAATTTAATTGAATAATTACTGAAATGTGAATATTCCATACAGGCTGAAGCTGATCAGTCAATTCTTGTCACGTGACTCACAGTGTTCTCGCTGGATTCATTTAACTGGGTGCGTCTGGTCTGGAAGGCACGAGCATCATGCCACTTGTGAGCGCAAGCTGAGCACCTCCATTGGAAACAACAAACTTATGTGAACTCTAGAAAAGATGCAATATGCGAACAGTACCTAAAAGGCTGTCGTCATTTGGGATCTTCATCAGTTGATGTTCTTGCACAGCCATGGAGGATTCACCTGATTTGTTGACAAACAGGTTGCGGATCCATTCCTTGGCAGTTTGCAGACTGTTCACTGGGCCTTTTATCCCTTAGCAAAGAAATTTTCCAAAGAAGTCTGTTTCTTACTCATTTTGCTGCTTGTGGGATAAATTTGGGCACTCAAGTGACCGAGATGTAAGCGAGAGAATACAGTCATTTCTCAAAATAAAAGAGTTCTCAAAATAAAAGATTGTTCAGACTCCAATAATAAATAAAATGGAAATAATTATTGATTTCTTGTGTGGCCCGGTAACAATTGATCCACGGACCGCTACTGGTCCGCAGCCCAGTGGTTGAGGACCACTGCCCTAATCCAGTGTTTCTCAACCACATTCCTGGAGGACCACCAGTTCTGTACATTTCCATGTCTCTTTAACCAAACCCAATTGATTCAGATCATTAGCAGAGACTGAAAGACCTGTAATGGGTGTGACAGATAAAGGAGACATCCAAAACATGCAGTGTTAGGGGTCCTCCAGGAACGTGGTTGAGAAACACTGTCCTAATCTATTCGTAAGGGTTACCCTCCAGAGTGACAGCCATGAAAGGATTAGGGAATAGGAATTATACCTCCCAATTGAAAAGCAGTGTACGACAATTAACAGGGAGCCTGAAAAGGATAATGGGGGTTTGAATGTATCAAGTGTACCCTTGGAAATCCTTCATTGTGAAGGGCTCTTCAAAATGTCCAGGTTTGAGTACTTCTGTTTGGAATGACACTTCAATATGGTAGCCATCATTGATTTCAATCTGAAGTACAAGGCCTATGCAGTGGTGAGTAGTAACAAATTACATTTACATAAGTACAATTTTGGGGTAACTTGTACTTTTTGAGTATATTTTAAGATGTGTAGAAAAAAAAAACTTTTTCTTGGCTACATTTTGTTGTTTTTCCTCCATTACTGTCAAAGAGTAATAAATATGAGATATTTTCAATTTAACTAGCTCATCTGACTTGTTAGGAAATCTTGCACAGCACCATATTGGAGAGGCTGCTATAAAAGCACATCTCCCAATTTCGTTTAGCACATACATGAGTCGTGCCTGTAGTTTAAAGACGATGACTGAATCTGAGGAAGAGATGCAAGTCAACTTTATCAGATCACCAGTGTTATTGCAAATTACAGCTTACAGTATGTGATGTTAATGTGGCCATCACACATGAAAGAGGCATGTGAAAGTTAAGTCTAAGCTAAGTTTGAAGGGGGTTTCACTTCTTGTCAATCAGATAAAAAATAACTAGAAACTAGCTACCTGAGTAGTTTTTTTTTTCATCTGATACCATTTACTCTCACTCATTTTACTTTTACTCTCATTTTTCACTTTACCCTCCCAACATTAACATTGGCGCTATATGGTCTTCCTAGGATGTGACATAATCTATCAGTGAAGTTTTAGTTAGTCTTACCTTTTATCCTCTACAGCTATACCATCTTCTCCCAGCTCCTGGGGCTGGTAGGACGAAGGCAGATATAGATGTAATGATGGGGTTAAACTGAGGTCCTCAGTACAATGTTGAGATGTATCTTTATGGTCATCTTTTCTTCTCCAGATAATCTTGCACATTGGAGTTTCTTCATAAAGAATGAAACGATTGAAAATTAGTGTGAAGAAGTGAGAAAGGGACTGTGAGAATGATACTTAAAGTCTGCATTAACCAGAAGTAACAGAGACTTTTATTTCAGTATTGATGTACTTTCAATTGAAATCAATTTTTGAGAAGGAGGCGGAGCTTTCTTTTGGTGCCTTATTCCCTCATAGCAAACTGCAAACAGGAAGTGAGATGTGGTCAAGAATGTTGTGGCTGAAGCCATTAAACTAATGTCATCAGAGAAGGACCACCACTTAAAACAGAAGCAAATGGCCAGATTTTGTTTGAAGATTACCAAAACTTTTTTCAGGTAATTAAAAAAATTAATTAACACAAATTCATGGTTCACCTTAAAACAAACAATGTGCGCAAGCCAAGTAAACATTGTACATTTTTATTTCACACAAACTTTAAATGTTCTGTCTTGTTTTGTGTCTTGTCAGCCCTTGACACTATTTACTCTGAGGAAGCCACGTTCTTCTGCTAGCTTATAACCAAGACCTAAGCTGACATAAACAATTTATTCAATCTCATGTTAACAACTCAATGATTACACTTATTTAACACAGTGTACTCTCAGTGTGTCTTGGCTCAATGAAAAACCTCGTACTAGAAATGTATTTCTTTATGCGTTTTTGGAACAATATCTTCTGATTTGTTGTCAGCTATTTAATTACATTTATTTAATAGATAACATAATTTACATTTAATGAACATTTCTAAATTAGGCGACGCGGTGGCACAGTGGGTAGCACGTTTGCCTTACAGCAAGATTGGTTCAAGCCACGGCTGGGTCAGTTGGCATTTTTGTGGGGAGTTTGCATGTTCTCTCCGTGTTGGTGTGGGTTTCCTCCACATGCTTCGGTTTCCCCTACAGCCCAAAGACATGTGGTACAGGTGAATTGGGTTTGCTAAAAGTGACCGTAGTGTATGAGTGTGTGTGTGAATGAGTGTGGATATTTCCCAGTGATGGGTTGCGGCTGGAAGGGCATACGCTGCGTAAAACATATGCTGGATAAGTTGGCGGTTTATTCAAGGGACTAAGCCGAAAAGAAAATGAATTAATTAATTAATTAATTTATGAATTAAAGGGTCAGATCTACACTATTAAAAAGTCTGGGATATTTTTTTATCCTGAATTTTCTTAATTCTTTATCTTGATTTACTTAATACCTTAATTATCTAATTAACCTCAACATTGCTTTAATGTTACCTTTAACACTCTGCTGTTGGTTCTTATTGTAACACCAGACATTGTTAATTTAACAATAAGATTTGACTGTGTTCATTACTTTTTTAGTTCATTGGTAAATACCATAGAAAATAAATCAATTATGAAAAAACATTCTTTTTTGATCACAAGTGAATGCTAAGCGAACTATGAATCGTTTTTTTTTTTTTTGGTGTACATCAAAAGAAAAGAAAAGAAAATACATGAACAAATGTCCAATTCCGTTTGGAGATGCTAGTGGTTTTAAATAAAGGCTGCCCAGCAGGCACCTTGATGTGAAAATGACCTAAAAAAAAAGACATCGCAAACTGATTTGATGACAAAACCTTGACGTCCATTTAACATTCACACATTGATGTCTTTTTGACCACTAAAATAACAACACAAAAGTATCATAATATTATAAATATACATCTGAAAGTTTTAATGACAAAATTACATTGAATTTCGTATCCCTACAATGCATGTAATCTACTTTGATGTCCAAATGACATCAAATTGACAGGATTGACCGATATTTGATTTTTGACGCAAATGTTAGATGTCAATGATGTCATTTTGACATCAAGGTATTCAATTGACGTCAAAACAATTATCGTTTTTGACATGCATTTTGATATTATCTTGAAATTAAGGTGCTAGCTGGGTTCATAGCAGTACCTTGTGTACTTAGTGGTCGTCGACCCATCTCCAGCGGGACAGTCGAGGGCCTGGGGGTTAAATCCAGTGAGACTCTCTGTCTGTATACACTGCTTCTTGCCCTCGCTTTCTTCTCTGTTCTTTTTATCACTATGTATGTTTCCAATACCTTCAGGTCGCTCTCTGTTTCAGCACAGTCTCTACTGAGCTGCTGTACTTGGGCAGAAGTGGAATGAGACCTGTCTTTCTTATCTTTATGGGGTGATGCTGTGGAGCAGTTGGAGGGTCGTGGTGACAGGACACATGGCACTCCACATGCTGTGAGAACACAAACGCTGATCTTGATTAATAAGGTTTAAACAGATGTAACTGCAGCCGCTGCCAGCAACAGCTGAATCTTGGTAAAGTATGAGTTAAATTACTATTAAGCAGACGGATAATAATCAGAATAAACTGTGTCATTGTCATAAAGTTTGGGGTTTCATTAGTTTTTTTCTGCAATAACATTTTTAAAATCCTAATAAGAAGGTAAAGAAAAATTGTCATTGAGTTTCTAAAACAATGCACATTTTCATATATTAATTTGGCATACACATATGTGCTAGCATTACAAGATTTCAGACACTGGTTTGAAAAAAAAAAATAGCTAGAGTACAGAGACTTTAAGCAAACATGAAATAGAGGACTTTTCAAGCTATCCCTTTCTTATAATATAATATAAAATAATATAATATAATATAATATAATGTAATATAATATAATATAATATAATATAATATAATATAATATAATATA
>CAIGQZ010025690.1:4056983-4070707 GCA_903798205.1 Danio tinwini
TCCTGTATAGCAGTCCCACAACATTCTGACACTCGATGATACCCTCAAATACCCTGTCAGAAAAGTCTAGTGGCTGGGAATGGGCTTTTTACAGTGTCTGCTATAATGTTAATGTTGTTTGGTGTGTTTACATCAATAAATATGGCCACGGTCTAAATGCGCAGTGCAGTTACGATCTTATTGCCACATTTTATCATTATGATAACATAATATATGCCTTTAGTGATTTCCTGAAGATAAATACCAAAAAATAACACAACTGAAACTCTCCTTAACGTTATCAACTCTTCTTTAGCTTTAGGCCATGTTCCAAATCCTTACAAGCTAGCTGTTATTAAACCTATTATTAAGAAACCACAACTGGACCCCAGCAACCTAGCTAATTATAGGCCTATTTCAAATCTTCCGTTTATGTCTAAAATACTAGAAAAAGTTATTTCTACCCAATTATGCTCCTTTCTGCAGATGAACAATATTTTTGAAGTGTTTCAGTCAGGTTTCAGGCCTCATCACAGCACAGAAACCGCATTAGTGAAAATAACCAACGATTTACTCTTAGCTGCCGACCAAGGGTGCATCTCACTATTAGTTCTACTAGATCTTAGCGCCGCTTTTGACACCATTGATCACAATATTCTCATAGACCGCTTATATTCTACAGGTGTCCAAGAACAGGCTCTTCAATGGTTTAGGTCATACTTAGCTGATCGTTACCAGTTTGTGAATATTAATGGACAACTTTCACAAGTAAAACTGGTAAAGTACGGGGTCCCTCAAGGATCAGTTTTAGGCCCTTTGCTGTTTACAATATACATGCTTCCCCTGGGGGACATTATTAGAAAACATGGGATCAGTTTTCACTGCTATGCAGATGATACTCAATTATATATTTCAACTAAACCGGATGAGATGTCTAAACTGTCTAAGCTAACTGAGTGTATTAAAGATGTTAAAGACTGGATGACCAACAATTTTCTTCTCTTAAACTCAGACAAAACAGAATTATTACCTATTGGGCCTAAATCCTGTACACAGCAGTTCTCACAACTCGACCTGCAATTAGAGGGATACAAAGTTAGCGTTAGCTCTACTATAAAAGATCTGGGTGTCATATTAGACAGCAATTTAACCTTTAAAAATCATATATCCCATGTCACAAAAACTGCCTTCTTTCATCTAAGAAATATTGCTAAATTGCGAAATATGCTATCCATCTCAGATGCAGAAAAGCTAGTTCATGCTTTCATGACTTCTAGGCTGGATTACTGTAATGCTCTGTTTGCTGGTTGCCCAGCATCCTCTATTAACAAACTTCAGCTAGTACAAAATGCAGCTGCCAGAGTTCTTACCAGGTCTAGAAAATATGATCATATCACCCCAATTTTATCCTCCTTACACTGGCTGCCTGTTAAGTTTCGTATTGAATTTAAAATATTGCTTCTTACCTATAAAGCCTTAAATAATCTAGCTCCTGTTTATCT
This sequence comes from Danio tinwini, assembly GCA_903798205.1. Lineage (NCBI taxonomy): Eukaryota > Metazoa > Chordata > Actinopteri > Cypriniformes > Danionidae > Danio > Danio tinwini. Next base: position 4,058,465 of record CAIGQZ010025690.1, read on the forward strand.
AACCAACCTCTTGTCTCGCTACAATCCAACCCGCTCTTTAAGATCTCAAAACTCAGGGCTTCTTGTAGTACCTAGAATAGCTAAATCGAGTAAAGGAGGTCGAGCCTTCTCATTTATGGCCCCTAAACTCTGGAATAGCCTTCCTGATAATGTCCGAGGCTCAGACACACTCTCACTCTTCAAAACTAGATTAAAGACCTATCTTTTTAGCAAAGCATACACTTAGTGCATTACATAGCGGTATGACGCATGATGTGCCCCACACACGATTTTGCTTCTTGTTTATATACACTATGAACAGCAGCTACGCTAATTATTCTCCTTATTCTGTATTTCCACCTGGGGGTACTCATCTCGAGGCCCTCAGACTATGCAGTGCCACTGATGCGATCCAAGACCAGCGACGAGACGATCCCAAGGCTCCCGGACCAGGCCGTATCCTGAGCTGCTGCTGTGGTGGTCATGATGGAGAGCATAAGACTGATTCCTCTGATGCTCCAAGGACAGACGTGTCTTCGCGGAGGTCCAGCTACTGCGCCTAGACTGCAGCTCTGCACAAGACGTTTGGCCATAGGAGAAATGGTCGTGCCCAACTGAGCCTGGTTTCTCTCGAGGTTTTTTAAATTCTTCACTTTCGCCAATTGGTGAAGTTTTTTCCTCGCCGCTGTCGCCACTGGCTTGCATGGTTCGGGATCTGTAGAGCTGCGCATCGATGGAATTGCTCCTCAGTGTTTGGACTCTCAGTAGTGATTATTAAACCACACTGAACTGAGCTAAACTAAACTAAACTGAACTTAAACACTGAAAACTGAACTGACACTTTTCAATTCACTATAAACTTCCATGTGAAACTGCTTTGACACAATCTACATTGTATAAGCGCTATACAAATAAAGAAGAATTGAATTGAATTGAAATAACTACAGCCGTCACGATCGTCTGATCTCATATGAAACAAGAGATCGTGATGATATGATGACGTGTGCAGGTGATGGAGTTCTGTCCCAATTCTTAGGGGTAAATTTTGAAGCCCTTCCCCTTTACCCTCGGTTTTAAGGGCCAAGGGGAAAGGGTAAGGGTTCAAAAATAGAATTGGGATTGGGCCTTCCCATTTCTAGTTTATTCCCTTTGTTACTTCTTGTTACATTGATTGTGTTCACCTGTGTCTAGTTTATTTGCCCATGTGTTTTTATCTCCTCATTTCCTTCAATTCTTTGGCTGTATCTGAAATCACCCCTTATATCCTCACTCACTATTCCCTACATTAGTCCACTGATATAGACAGTAAATGAAAATGATTGAGTGAATTAGAATTTTGCTTTGATCTGTTTGTTTTTTTCTATGCTGTTAATAAATTTGTCTTATTTTCATTTATTAATTTATGTAAAATAAGTTATTTCTGCATTTAGATCCTACTCTCATGACCTGACATGGATGCGAATGTAGTATAATATAATATAATATAATATAATATAATATAATATAATATAATATAATATAATATAATATAATATAATATAATAAAATATAATATAAATTTTTCCCAGTACTGGGTTGTGGCTGGAAGGGCATCTGCTGTGCAAAACATATGCTAGAATAATTGGTGGTTCATTCCACTGGGGTGACCCTCTGATAAATTAGAGACTAAGTTGGAGAAAAATAAATGGACATTTACTTTGCCCTTTGTTATTTGACCTATGTTACATGCTGTTCCATTTGTTCCCATTTTTAGTTTTTTCCCTTGGCTACTCCTTGTTTCATTGATTGTGTTCACCTGTGTCTTGTTTAGTTAGCCATGTGTATATATATCCCCTCATTTCGTTCAATTCTTTGGCTGTTGCTGCGTCTCACTTTGCATACAATCCATCCTAATTAGTATTCAAAAATAGATCTATTATGTCCCAAACCATAGTATGTTAAAAAGAGTATGCCAAGGTTCCCGGATGGTCTACTATTTCTACACGATTTCTACATGGTTTACTATTTAGTGTAGAAGCATCCATACTCTAACCGCTAATATTGCCCACAATACATTCCACGTTGGACGTAAATTTGATTAGAACTACAAATTTGGGTAAAAAGTGTAAGCAAACTACATACATGAATGACACAGGAGACCAAGCGTCAAGTAGAGAGGCTTCGGTAAGTTGTTTGAATGACTGTTAATCAATATCTAGCCAACTGGAACATATTTAAACCACATTTTACATGTTATATTTCATCTGCAACGTGACCCTGTTGTGACTATAATATATTATAATTTACTGTGTACATTTATATTTCATATTTAACATTTTATTCACATTTTAGATTAGATAATTAGACAATGAGTTACCTATGAGCAGAGCTTTTTTGGCTGAAAATGACTTCCTGGAGTTTATTTCCGAGGGGTTTCTTGAATCTTTTAGGACCTTCCTCTGAAGCATGCCGTTACTGTAGGCACCAGTGTTTGGAGAAGATGATCCATGTTGATGTATTGGAAATGTTTTAAGAGCTGGGACTCCTGTCTGGTTTGTGACCTGGAGCTGCAGTCTTTGTTTCAGTATGGAGTTCCATGCCATTGAGCCTGTTGTTCTGACAGATTCTGTGTGGTCTATAAAATTTCTCACAGGACAGAAATGCATCGCGTGGCTGTGCCCGTTTTAGTTCATGGGTCAACATTTGACGTCATTGCTTATAACTTACACCTAGAGAATGTTAGAGAGAAAACAAACAAAGTGATTTATGAACATAAATCTTACTCTAATGCTTTTGAATGAACAATGCCTTTAAAAGCATATTTCTATAAATGGGTATACCAGAGCTGATGTAATATGTTCTGCTTAATCTCAGTTTTATTAACGATGACTTGATTATTTATACAATAGAAAGAAAATAAACATGATGCACCATTTATCAAAGTGAACAAACTGATGTGGTGAAAATACATTGAATACAATTTTTTGGTTTTGTTTATGAGTGGAAAAATTTTGGTAACACTTTATAATAACTGCACAATATGAACCAATTATTAAGCATTAGCAAATAGTGAATTCATTATCTGTTAAGCATTAACTCTACATTAATAAGCATTAGTAAGCAGTTTATAACTGGAGCTACAAATGCTGTATTTATTGATTTATAACCACGTTTGTAATGTGCTTAATAACTGTACTTTCATACTTTGTTAATGATTTATTCTTCATTACTAAATTAAGTATTGTATTATTAACAAACCATTTGTATTTAAGAGTAGTTTGTGGTTTATAAGATAATTCAGAATGAGTTAGTAAATGATTAATAAACTATTAAAATCAACATTTATATATCATATTATTCAGGCATATAGTAATGGTTACTATGCAAGTTAATAAATGCTTTATTAACTCAACTTCATGCAGTTTTGTGACCTAATCTAAAGTGAGGACTATTTATGATTGATAAATCCTTTATAAATATAAAGGCATATAGTATCAAATAAATATTAATCTTTGCAATCTAAAATTTCTATAAAGTTCAAACATTGCTGAATAACAGGAGTGTCAAAATACGACATAAAATTGGATAAAACAACGACAATATAATAATTTAATGATATAATACGATGAAATGTTTAAACTGTACAGTAATTGTATTTTAGATAAGGTTGCAAAGATTTGTTTTTCATTTGATACAGTTTCATTTGCATATCTTTAAACAAATAGAAATTAATAATGTCATTTATGTTCTTTTTTCCTGTTTAGAATTTAACTGAGCCTTGTAGTCACTTATAAGGGATTTATAAAGCATAAATAGTCCTCACTTTAGATTTGGTCACAAAACTGCATGAAGTTGAGTTAATAAAGCATTAATTAACATACAATTTAACTATTAGTATATGCCTGATTAATAAGAATTATAAATGTTAATTTTAATAGTTTATTAATCATTTACTAACTCATTCTGAATGATCTTAAAAAACAACCATCAATGCTTAAATAACTGGCTTGTTAATAATGTAATACTTAATTTAGTAATGAAAAATAAATCATTAACAAAGTATGAAAGTACAATTTTTAAGCACATTATCAATATGGTTATAAATCAAGAATACAGCATTTGTAGCTGCAGTTATAAACTGCTTACTAATGCTTATTAATGTAGAGTTAATGCTTAACAGATAATGAATTCACTATTTGCTAATGCTTAATAAATAGTTCATAGTGTGTAGTTACTTTAAAGTGTTACCAAAATTTTTGTTAAAGCAAATGCAAAATTGGTAATTAAAAAAATTTGAGACGGTAGGAAAAACATTATCAGTGTTTCTGTGTTCATTCACAAAACTTTTGCAAGCAAAATATTTTGAGATGAAATGAAGGAAAAATGTTTTAGTGCTGTTGCTAACAATTGCAAGTTTCTCAGTGGAACACAAATTAATTGAATCCAAGAAACCTTTGAAATAATTAGTACATCAAAATATTCCCAAGATAATTTCAAATAATAACAATAAAAAATGTAAATACTGAAAAGTTATACATTTAAAGTGCTTAGCAATGCACATTATCAAAAATTAAGTTTTGATATATTTACAGTCAAAATTTACAAAATAGCTCAAAGGAACATGATTTTTATGTAATAAATGTAATGCATGTAATAATTAAAAAAAACAAACAAACAATAAATTTGAGCCATACAACGTGTTTTTGACTACTGACAAAAATAAATCTGGGCAACATAAGATTGGTTTTGTTGACCAAAGTTGCAAATTATGACTAATTTGTAATATTTCTTAACAATTATTATTTGCAATTGCAATTTCCTTTGTATAGTAAGCACTTCTTGTAGAGATGTGAACCTACACTGGTCTCACGGCTCGCTTCGGTTATGATTGTCATGCTATCAATTCAGTTCAATTCAATACCTCAGTGCATCACGGTGCATTGACGGTGCTTTCCCTACACAGCTTGATGTTTTACTTCACAGCACAAGAATTCTTGTATTAAAATGTATATTTTAAATACATTTTAAATGTATTTGTAATACAATCTTGTTTTTTAATACAAGCAGTCAGATACAGTATATGAACTGTACCTTTAATTTTACCTGCTCAAAAAGAACACTCTGCATCAAACAAAACTCAAGTACATGCACAGAACAACATGAGCATTTAAAGCAAATAAACAATTGTAAATATTATCCCGCTTGGTTTTAAGCCTTGTTGAGTGAGTTAAATGCCTATGATTGGTCACACGCTCAACAGAAAGGGGTGAGATTGGCTCAAATGCGCTGGTGCTATTCATCAACAAGAGACACTGACAAATAAACGGTGCGATTCATGATAGACGCAGTGAAGAAAACTTGCTCTGCAGACATGCTCGAGTCTGAATCTGCAAGTATCATAACAGCCAAAAGGAGAGGAAACGGCATGCCAGCAAGTCAAAGGGCCACAGTAAGAGAGAGAGAGAAATTGAATTTATTTTCATTTTCTCCATAGTAGTAAAATAGGGGCTTCTGCTCTAACTTCAGTGTCAGTGAAAAGCTGTCCAGCAAACACACGCAGTGTTTTGTGCAGAGTTTCTGCATTTTAATTACTCGCGCTCGCCTCCCTCACCATAGTATTCTACTGGTGCATATAAGATAACTGTCTTAGGTACATAACAACGGTTAGGATCTGTTACTGAACCAAAACCGAATTGTCTACGTCTGAGTGGTGGTGCACGGAAGAAACAATTATTTTTGACACAACTAAATTCTTGTATGTATTGCCTCTTCTTATTGAATCGCTGAATGCCTCATTTGTAAGTCACTTTGCACAAAATCTGCTAAGTGACTAAATGTAAATGCAATTGTTTTTAATGATAGAAGTGCAGCACACAAGCAAAAGATAAATAATTAAATAAAGTTCAAACTTAATAATCTTACTGTGATAATGCAAAATTAAATGATTTCCATATTTCACAATTGCAGCTTTAACATTTTATCCAATATATTAAGACATTAAACAAGATTGTAAAAATGTACTAAAATGAGAAACATGAAACCTGGAAGACCTCCTAAAACCTGGATTATCTGTAATTCTGTGCCAATATGGCTTATTTAAAGAATGTACGTTACAGCTGCTGTCTGCATGTGCTTAGGGTTTTGATGTTTTATGATTTGGACAGTGAGCTCATCTATAATCCAATGATGAAAAGACTTCTGGATGGCATATGGAATGTGAGGTCAACAGAAACACCAATAAGGCCCTCATTATTAGTCTTTAATTAGCACATCATCCTAAAGCTGTGCTGGCTTGTTTTGCTCTTTTTTGCCACATGTTGTAAAAGGATTTTTAGGCAATTAAGTCTATTTTATGTTTTTTATAGGATGTTAAAGAGGTCATGAACATTTTTTGAGAACCTCTTACAGTAGTTCAGTAGTGATTATTAACCCAAACTGACCTGAGCTAAACTGAACTGAACTTATCTCTGAAAACTGAACTGACACTGTTTCCATTCACTATAAACTTCCAGCAACTTCCAAACTTCAAGCTGCTTTGACACAATCAACATTTTATAAGCGCTATACACATAAAGATGAATTGAATTGTTAACAAGGATTTTTTTAGAAAGTAATGAAGTAACAGACAGCTTGAAATTATGCCTTTAAATAAATGAGCCAAACAAATGAACAGTCAATATCACTCATTAATAATTGTGAAGATGATTCGCATTGATGAACTTGATAATATATATATATATATATATATATATATATATATATATATATATATATATATATATATACATATATATATATATATACTACCTGACAGAAGTCTTGTCACCTATCCAAGTTTTAGGATCAACAAATAATAACTTGACTTCATGTTGATCATTTGGGGTCAGAAGTGGCTTATATGAAAGCCAAAGACTTCTAGATTACGCTTATTTTACAAAAATAAAATATCATCATGCCTTGATTTTTAAGTATTTAATTAGGACAGTAAGGTCTGACTTTGCTTAGATAAAAGTCTTGTCACTTAACAGAAATAATTTACAGTATAGAATATAAAGTTATGGTGTAGTGGAAAAGTAATTAATATTGTGTATGACTCCCATGAGTTTGGTAACAACAACAAAAAACACTTATGTGTCAAGCCATCAGAACCGAACCGAAAACCATGCTAAAAACCGAACCATAAGCTAACTGTATTGTTGCATCCCTAGTCGATAGTGTATTCTGTCAGGTTCAACATAAGAATAGAGTGCCCCAGAGGTTTTGCAGATTTACTGCTGAGTTGGAAGCATTTCTTTAATCTTGTAATATAAGTCTTCATAAGAGGACTTGCAGCACACATTAACCTTCATGAAGCAGTTTCTACCATTTAGTCCCAATGAACTAGAGACTTGGTGAGTCAACCACATAACATATACAGTCAGCTAAAGATAGCAAGCTCAAAGTAAATCCACATGTACCATGGCTGTAGGTGGAAAACAACTACTGTTGACTTCTCTGGGCTCGGACGCATCTGGGATGGACCATCACACAGTGGAAACATGTACTTGGACTTTTGTGATGGCACCATTAATGCTGAAAAATACATAGGGATTTTGGAGCACAATATACTGCCTTCTTTTCCAGGGACACCCGTGCATATTTCAACAAGACAATATAAAAGTACATTCTGTTCACATCACAATGTCCTGGCTGCGGAAGAAGAGGATACAGGTACTTGATTGGCTTGAGGTGCATTTTGAAACGCAAAATGCAACAAAGAAGACACTGTACTGTTCCCCACTTTAATACTTGTTTGCAGGAAGAATGGGACAAAATTACACCTGAAACACTTCATCACTTGGTGTGTTCAGTCCCTAAATGTCTTTTATATGTTGTGGGAAAGAATGGCAACATTACAAAGTGGTAAATGCTTTACTGCTCCAATTTTTTTAAAACGTGTTGCAAAAACAAAAATTAGAATGTTTATTTTGAAAAAATTTGTAATAATGTTTGTTGTATTGTCTGCAATGAAATATGAGTGAACGTAAATTTAGAAATCACTAATTTACTTGCAGGGCCATTTTTAAATCAAAGTTAATATTTAGCCACACCATATTAGTGTTTGTAACATTCAGTTTTTATGAGGTGAGTTGTTAGCCCAATGCTCAACCCCCAATCTGGAGGACCAGGACATACATACATACGTACAGTATGAGTAATTTAGCTTAACTAATTCAACTACAGCACATGTCTTTGGACCATGGGGGAAACAGGAGCACCCAGAAGAAATCCACGCAAACATGCACACAAACTTCACACAGAAATGTCAACTGAGCCAGCTGGGGCTTGAACCAGTGACCTTCTTGCTGTGAGGTGATAGTGCTACCCACTGCGCCACAGTATCACCTAGAAATAACTACTTTCTTTTTTATTTGTTTTTCATACTGTCCCAACTTTTTTCTGATTTCAGTGAACTGTTGGAGTTTCTAATTTACTTGATCTTAATGATCTGAGTGACTTGTTAGGTTTATATTCAGTGAGATATCTGTAATGTATTGAGGTCCTAGGCCACTTAGTGGTTTATAGAGCAGTAGTAATACTTTAAAATCTATTCTGAATGTAACTGGGAGCCAGTGTAAAGACCTGAGGAGAGATGTGATTTGCTCTGATTTTCTGGTTCTGTTCAGAATCCTGGAAACACATTCTAAGGTGAGCTGCAACTGGGAAGGCCAGTGAGGAATCCATTACAGTAATCCACCCTGATGGTGATAAAAGAGTGAACAAGTCTTCTACTGGAAACACTCAGTTTAAAAGTTTTTTTTTTATCATAATAAAAGTTTTTTTTTTATGATGATAGTATGATGATTTATTTACTGCTAAGATCTGACTCCAGAATCACACCAAGATTCTTGACCTTATTTTTTGTTGTTTGACTTTAAAAACCTAATCTCTGTTCCCAAATGCAATGACTTCAGTTTTTTCTTTGTTTTCCAGCTGTTAATATTATTGCATTGACAGAGGGTGTCAATGGAGCTGTAGTCTTTAGACAATAAGGCTAAGTAGATCTGAGTGTCATCAGCATAACTGTGGTAGGAGATTTGTTTTTTTCTCATTATTTGGCTCATAGGGAGCATATAACGGTTAAACAGAAGAAGTGCCAGAATTTAACCTTGTGGGACTCCACGTGTCATGGGTGTCCATCTTGACCTATGGTCACTTGTACTGAAATACTGTAGCAATCTCTAGCTTCTGAACCATTTGAGGACCGTCCCAGTAAGCCCAAGCGAATTTTTCAGACTATCTAGACGAATGCTGTGATTGACAGTGTCAAATGCAGCACTGACATCAAGCAATAACAGCACTGTTATTTGCCTTAATCTGTATTTATGTAAATACTCAGCATAAGAAAAATTTATCACCAGGTGATCACTTACCTTCAATTGTTATGGTCAGGTAGTACTTGGTTAGTTTTCTGTTGTTTATTATAATGATAATCTTATTATCTTTTGTAAAATCAAATTTTATTGTACTGGATGTAAAGGTAAATTTCGTAAAGTGAGAGATTGTCATGTGATGTAACACGAAAGTAAACTGCAATGAATGTTTTTCATTCTCTTTTTAAGATCTCAACCAGTGTTCAGAGATAGACAGGAGATCCTTGCAAAATGTGCAGCTCAATGGCATACTAGATGCAGTAGCGGCGCAAGCTTAACTGGCGCTCTAGGCAAATAATGGTTGTGCCGCCCTCAGGGTGTTTGTGTTGCCGTTTCGCAGACAAAAGTGTCGGTTTGGTCTCGTGAAGGGGGTAGGGGGTAGGGGTGTTTGGAGAGATGGGGGGCTGGACTGTTTGATGTCGTGGACGAAAGTGAAGAGGGGACTGCAGTGCAGTGTTTATTTTAAACATTGCATCAACACCTACTGGCCTGACGTGGATAATACAGTGTTTTAGTCATTTTTGCAGATTCATGTCAACTGGGATTATTTCTGCAATGTTGCCTGTAAATGAAACTTGAAAAAACGGAAAGCAAAACCAATATATTGTGAGCCTACCGTAAGATTTGGGTTCTAAAATGTCAAAGGAAATTCTGATTATCAATTCAAGATTGTTTTAAACATTATAAAGAATGTTAAACAACACTTCCCCAAAGCAACTGGTTTGTAGCTGTTTTTATGCTTTGCATGCATCCATATGCTCATCATATACTGTCAAAATATTTGCTTTGATTTGACAAAATACAGAGAATTGCTTTGACATCATACTACACTAAATTACATTCAGATTTCAATCAGAAGGGTTTTTTAGAAAGTCTGGCAATGTATCCTGTGATCTTGAGAATAGGGTGAAATACATAGAGAAGGGCCCTCATTAGACCATTCCCATGCTCCTACCAAATAAACACCATCTGTAAATCCTTAAATTATCTATCAACGAAAAAGATGCTTACATTGTTGATCATGTGGCCCAACCCTGAGAAGGGATTGTTCCTGAAAACCCCTCCGGTTCCTTTGAGATACTTGTAGGAAGATTTCCTCACAGGCTTTATATTTGCTAAATAAGTTTGCACTCTTACCTGCCAATAAGTTGCGGTCAGAAGTGGCTCTGTATAAAACTCCAGTTTAAAAGTAAAGATGTGTCATTATTGAAGGCTTGGCCATCTTTGGAGTCTCCTTGGGAACTTTCAGCTTTTGATTTGTTTGGCGTCAAGTCTGGTGGTAAAGGTGAACGAGCAAGACCCATTAAGTTACCAATGGATACAACAACAAAACCTTATATGTGCTCAATGTAATTATGTGTTTCAGTGTTAAACAAGGGCACTGTTTCAGATCAGAATGTTCAGCATTTCCATGAGTTCACCCTGTTCCAGACAAATGTGCTGCTTGATTGATCTATGCATCTGTACTCCACATTCTGTTCATGCTGTCATTCGAAAGTTTCAGCAAACTCCAAAAAAAACACCATATTAACATTGTGAAACACATCGCATATGGATTAACATTCTGCTCACTCTCCCTCCTAGCCTCTCGCCCATTGTTAAACTGTCAGGGCATGATGATGGCTGCTAGCAAAAGAAAAGCATGTTTTAGATTTATAAGCATGTGTGTTCATTCCAACAGCATGTACCTTCTATTCCAATAACAATATACTGCTTTGTCCATCTATTACAATTACATGTAAGTGGCCTGATTTTGAGTGTTTTCAGATATTCTGAGTCTCATTTATTCACCAATTGTTTGTTTATCTGTCTGTCTTTTTTTCACAAATAGGCCAACACATGCCCTCCCATGATCCTTTGAGGTTGCAGACATATGAAAATTCTACAAATATGCATCACCTTGCAGTACAGCTAATGTTATTTCCTTTAAGGCCCAATCCCAAATCTAACCCTTAGCCCTTCCCCTTACCCCTACCCCTCATTTTGCGTGTTCAAATGAAGGGGTAGGGGTGTCCCAATTCTCTTTAGCTTAAAGGCCTATCAGGACTAAGGGGAAGGGCTAGATAGCCAATGAAACCGAGATTTTTCAGGACTATACTCGAACGGGGTACGAGGATTTCCCAGAATACACCATCTACAAATGCAGCAAGGCTGCACACAGAAGTCAGGAGATGCACAAATTAGTATTTTTTGTCATTATTACGAATTTTGAAAACATTTACAACAGTGTTCGTGTTTTATTGTCATGCTTTTTAGAAAAAACGCTAAAATAAAAACAGCTAAATTTCGCTTAATAATAACTCCTGTATAACAGTCCCACAACATACTTTCACATCTGTCACTGAATGACACTGGAATCCCCTGTGAGAAAAATCTAGTGTCTGGGATTGACCTTTTCACAGTGTCTGGTATAATGTTAATGTTTTTTTGTGTGTTTAAATGAATATGACCTTGATGTAAATGCACAGTACAGTTACGATCTTATTGCCACATTATATAGTTATGATAACTTGATATCGATGCCTTCTGTGATTTCCTGAAGATAAATACCAAAAAAATAATGCAACTGGAATAACTACAGCAGTCGCTGTCATCGATCTCATATGAAGCAAGAGATTGCGATGACATATGATGAAGTGTGCGGGTGTTGTAGTCCTGTACCATTTCTTAGGAACAACATTTGAAGCCCTTCCCTATTACACTCTGTTTTAAGGGCCAAGGGAAAGTGATACAAAAATAGAATTGGGATTGGGCCTAGGAGTATGCTTGCAAAACAGGATTGTAATAGCTATGCAATATGACCTTCAATTCTGGCTTTTTTTTGGAAATTAATGGTTTTATTCTTTTAACACTCCAATGAAAATACAAGTGT
>CAIGQZ010025718.1:0-10564 GCA_903798205.1 Danio tinwini
AGAGTTAGTTAATTCGGATGGGGAGGGGAGAGAAGAGGACGGAAGGCAGAGAGGGAGAAAAAAACTAAGGGTGCCGCGATCTGGATAGATCACAATTTTTTGTCTGTGGATCAAGTCTGTGGATCAAAGGGCAGCAGATCAGAAGGATCAGCAGCCAAGATCAGCTAGAGTGAGTTCTGAGCGGAGGAGACGCCAGTTAGAGTCGGGTGATCATTCAGTCACGGAGTGGAAACATCGATAGCCAGCCACGAATACATTGTATCAAAACATCGATAGCCCACAACGGATACATTGCTTAAGTTCGTTCCATGCACAAGGCCTGTTTACATCCTGGTTAAGGATATCGAGATAAATCATATTATTTGTTTGGCTCTGTGAAGAGCGAAGGGGCCAGTTTGTGTTTTATTCGGCCACAACGCACCCAAGCTACGATTCAGGCCTGCAACGGTGGAGTTTATGTATGTTTGTGTGTGTGTGTGTGAGTGGGCCCACAAGTAATTAGTTTAAAAAAGTTTAAATCTTGAAAGATCACTTTACATATATTTACAGAAGTAATACATTTTAATAGGTTATTGGTATTTTACTTATCTTTGTGTTTACTTATCTTTATCTACTTACCTCATTGTTTGGTATATTTCCACTGTGGCATAACTTTATTTATATTTTCTGCAGAACTTGTATGACTGTTTACATTTAAAATTGAATTGGTGAAATATACAGTGGAAATAGCACAGTGACATATTTGTACAAACAGTCTTTTTGCCTTGAAATTAAAAAAAGTGATTTTGTAGTAAGTATTGCATAGTTTTTGCTTTTATTTATTTATATATTTGTTTATTTATTTATTTACTGTCATCTTTCTCTGTCTATTGCTCTATATTTACATATTTATTCTTATTATCTGTTAATAAATATTCATAATTTTTTATACATACATGAAATCATTTTCTGCATTATATTACAAGTATATGCATTCTAGTTACCCTTACTTACCAGCCTAGAATATAATTAGGGTGGTTAATTTAATTCTAAGTCAAGTTAATACTAGAGGGGAATAATACATTTATTAACAGTGTGACAATCTTATTACCAGAACCCGGTGCTCCGCCCTAATAGAACTTAGGAGAGGTAACTCTTGAGAGGGTAGGGGGCGCTACACATTTTGGGGGCTCGTCCGGGATCCCTTTCTAGTATTATTTTAAAGTTAATGAAGTTTATAGTTTCTTGTATTAACTTATTTGGGTATTATATTTGAACATGGCTTTTCATAGTAACTGTTTCATCCAAGAAGAACTCACTCGATGGTGCGAAGAGGCTGTAGTTGATGAGAACCATGCTCTTTTACTGCTTGGAGTTCCTGTCAACATGGATGTGACGGATATTGAAGAAGCTGTACAGACAATTAAAGTCCTGGGACAGGTGAGAGTTAGAGACACTAAAATAGGCCCTCGTCCAAGCAGCCTATTAGTATTATGTGAGTGTGGAGAAGTAATTGACCCCACTCGCATACCCATAGAACTGCCTGTTCCAAATGGAGAAGAAACTTGGAAAATTATATTTTCTAAAAAGTGTGAAACCAATAGTATGGGGTTCGCTGAAAAGTTTTCAAATTTCTTGGCTGAGGAGGGAAAATCTATGAAAGACATTCAGGAACTGGTCTCGCCATTCAATTCAAGTGTCAGTACACCAGAATCTATCATTCGGGCAGTGACTGAGTTGATAGGAAAAACTGTCATATCACATAGTGACAGTAGTGCATACAGACGATTGCGCACTTTTTCAGCCACTACTCCCACTCCAGCTGGAAAAAAAACGATGGACAATTGGATTGAGCAAGCCCGTCTTATGATCACAGAATGTGAATGTTCTGAAAAAGAGAAAAGAAGAAGGGTTGTAGAAAGTTTAAAGGGTCCTGCTCTGAATATTTTCAAAGCAGTTTGATTTTCTAGTCCAAATGCTAGTGCTCTTCAGTATGTTGAGGCATTGGAAAGCACTTTTGGGACATCTGAATCTGGGGAAGATCTATATTTTGCCTTTCGCCTCCTTCGTCAACATCGTGGTGAAACTTTATCAGAATTCCTGCGCAGAATCGAGAAGTCACTCACTAAAGTGGTTAAGAGAGGTGGTCTGTCTCTGCAGATGATGGACAGGACCAGAGTGGAACAACTTATACGCGGAGCTGTGGAGTCGGACATGATGCTTCTACAGCTGAGGCTGAGAGAGAGAAAGGAGTGACCACCCACATTCTTAAATCTTCTGACTGAAATTCTTGAAGCTGAGGAGAGTGAAGCAGCAAGAAAAAGAATTAGTATCAATGTAAAGACTGTGCATTTACAAGAAGAAAAACTCACTGTATCGGCTGTGAAAGAACTAAAAGCTGACATTCAAGGACTGCATGCACGATTGACTGAAAGCCAAAAACCTGTTTCTGTTTTCTCAGTGATGCCTGAGTCTAAGTCAAAGACAGAAAATGAAAGCGATTCTTATCAACATTCCGAAGTACACATGCTTAAGGAACAAGTACAAGATCTACAGCAATAGTTAGCTGTCATGAGTGTGTGACAGAGTCAGCCAGTTCAACATGTTCAGCTACCGATCAGTTCTGGTCAGTTTTCTGTAAGAAAGAGACCTAGCAGGAATATAGATGATTACTTTTGTTACCGCTGTGGAGAGAATGGCCATATCGCTTCGAGATGCCAAGCTCCAGAAAATCCCACTCAAGTCATTCAGAAGCTGGTTTGTTCTCTGAGAAAAATTAAGAATGAGAAAGAGCATGTTAATGCAGGTGGTGCTGATGAGAACCAAGCCTGTTTTTCAAGACAAAGCCAGACTGGAATCACTGAGTCAAGCAGTATACCTAAGGGATTAGTGGGCCCTGCCTCGACTGTCTCTGTGAAGATTAATGGATTTCCCTGTAAAGCTTTACTAGATAGTGGGTCCCAAGTCACCATTGTGTTTGAAACATGGTATAAAAATACTTACCAAATGTGAACCTGCAACCTCTCACTGGACTGTCCATATGGGGACTCAGTACATCCAGCTACCCATACAAGGGATATATTGTAGTTGATGTGTCTTTCCCAGATTTCCTCAAAGGTGTTGAGGAAAATATATCAATACTGGCTCTGGTTTGCCCTGAGCCACAGGGTCCACCACAGGTACCTGTGATAATTGGCACAAATGCTAGTTTTTTCCAACGTCTTGCTGCTCTAAGTCAAGATCCTTCACCTTCAAATATATGCCACACTTTCAGAATTCAGACACAGCACCAAGAGTTTTGTTTCCCACTGCAGCCTGGCAAAAGGATCACCACCGACCTATCTGAAGGAAAAGTTAAGTGGATGGGCCCTCGACCACTCACAATTCCATCCAGAAGTGAGATTTTTGCTGTCTGTAAAATAGAAAGTCAGAAACCTCTAAAGGAGGAAGTCTTTGTTATGGAAAATTCACCCGTTGATCATTTACCTTCTGGACTGTTAATCCCTCCAGTAGTATTACCATCTTCTGCAATAGAAGTCAACAGATTCAAAGTTTTGGTGCACAATGAGACACTCAAAGACATCTCAATTCCACCCGGCACAGTCACTGCTCAGGTGTTTCCAACTGACACAGTAACTGAGACTCTGAGAGTATTGGTCACGCCCACAAAAATTAATCCACAACTTTTTAATTTTGGAGATTCACAGATATCTGAAGAAAACAAAAATATATTATGTCAAGAATTGTCTGAGAGAGGAAATGTGTTTTCTATTGATGAGTGGGATGTGGGGCTGGCAAAGGGAATGGAACACCACATCAGGCTAAATGATCCCAGGCTTTTCAGGGAACGATCACGGCGTATTACACCTGCTGATATTGATGATTTAAGGCGACATTTAAAAGATCTTGTGGCTGCAGGCATCATCAAAGAATCACAAAGTCCCTATGCATCACCTATTGTAATAGCAAGAAAGAAAAGTGGAGCAATACGTATGTGCATTGATTATCGTACACTGAATCAGCGAACCATCCCTGACCAATACACTACCCCAAGAATTGATGATGCCTTGGATTGTCTCTCTGGGAGCAAGTGGTTTTCAGTGTTGGACCTTAGAAGTGGATACTATCAGATTGCAATGGCAGAGGAAGATAAAGAAAAGACTGCTTTCATCTGCCCCCTTGGGTTCTATCAATTTGAGCGTATGCCTCAGGGAATCACAGGAGCGCCAGCCACATTTCAGAGGCTCATGGAGAGAACTGTGGGTGACATACATCTTCTTCAAGTAATTGTTTACTTAGATGACATCATTGTGTTTGGCCGTACCCTAGAGGAACATAACAAGAGACTTCTAAAAGTTTTGGACCGACTGAAAGAATGTGGATTGAAAGTGTTCATTGACAAGTGCCAATTCTGCCAGTCACAAGTGAAATATGTAGGGCACATTGTTTCTGAAGCTGGCATGGCACCTGATCCTGAAAAGATTGAGGCCGTGACGCGTTGGGAGATACCAAAAGATCTGAAGTCTCTACGGTCTTTCTTGGGATTTTGTGAATTTTACAGACGTTTTATTAAACATTATGCTGCAGTAGTTAGACCCCTGACTGATCTTACAAAGGGTTATCCTCCAACCATGGGCAGAAATAAAGCTGGTCAAGAAGGAAAAAAGTATTTTAAAGAGACTGCCCCATTTGGTGAGCGCTGGGATTCGTCCTGCACCAAAGCCTTCAACAATATACACTGTCTCACACATGCCCCTGTGCTTGCATTCGCAGATCCAGAAAAGCCCTATGTTCTCCACATTGATGCTAGCTTGAGTGGGCTTGGTGCTGTTCTAAACCAGGAACATCCTAATGGACTTAGACCAGTTGCCTACGCCAGTAGAAAATTAAGTGCATCTATACAGCGTTACCCAGTACATCAGCTCGAGTTTCTAGCTCTCAAGTGGGCGGTGGTTGACAAATTTCATGACTACCTGTAAGGTGCAAAATTTGTTGTAAGGACAGATAATAATCCACTTACCTACGTACTGACCAGTGCCACTGAGCTCCTTAAGGATAGATTCTATTGGCCCCGAATGGCAAAGGACATTGAACAGTATGTAAAAACATGTGGACAATGTATAACTAGGAAGACTCTGCCACAAAGATCTGCACCATTAAATCATATTATCAGCAGTGGCCCTATGGACTTGGTATGCATTGATTTTCTGACTCTGGAACCAGACTCTAAAGGAATTACCAACATTTTAGTAATAACAGATAATTTCACACGTTATGCTCAGGCTCACCCTACTAAAGATCAGCGAGCAATAACAGTGGCTAAGATTTTGATTGAGAAGTTTTTTGTCCATTATGGATTACCAGCCCGAATTCACTCAGACCAGGGCAGAGACTTCGAAAGTCGTCTTATTAAAGAACTCTTGGGGATGCTTGGAATAAGAAAATCAAGGACATCACCATATCATCCACAAGGAGATTCACAACCTGAGCGTTTTAATCGAACCCTGCTTTCTATGCTGGGTACCCTTGACTCTGCCAAGAAAGCTAGATGGAGTCAGCACATCAGTCAGCTTGTACATGCCTACAACTGTACTAAGAATGAAGCAACCGGTTACTCACCTTATTATCTTCTGTTTGGGCGAGAGGCTCGTCTGCCAGTTGATGTGTGTTTTGGCACTTTTGCAGATTATGGAGGACCTAAACACCAACAGTATGTAGAAAGAATGAAAAGTGAACTTCAGAAGGCGTATCAGCTAGCTTCAGAAACTGCACTCAAAAACCACCAAAGAAACAAACAGCTGTATGATAGAAGGGTGAAACCCCAGACATTAAAGTCAGGAGATAGAGTGCTCATCAGAAATTTGGCTAATACTGGCAAGTGTAAACTCCAAAGTCGTTGGAATTCCTTACCATACATTGTAGTGGAACAGCTCCAAAACTTACCTGTCTACCGTCTAAAACCTGAAGCTGGCATGGGAGGACTTAAGACCTTACATCGGGACCATCTATTGCCCATTGGGGATAATGTGCGGGGGTTGAACCTTGATGAAATAGAGGAAATCCAAAGACCACCTGTAACCAGAGCTCAGACTGAAAACTAGAAGAAGAGAAAACAATTAATGCAAAAGACAGCAACGTTAACAGAGAGCAAAATTGTTGATACATCATCGGACAGTGATGTTAGTAACAGTTGCAATGACCTTCCAGAAAGATTAGAAGACATCTCCCAAGCTATTTCTGAATTTACAGAGACTCATGAGTTGGAAAGAAAAAATTATCAGTCCAGTTGTGCTCCCAAGGAAAAGTCTGTACAGGTGTATCATAGACCAAAGAGGAGAATAAAGCCTTTAGTCGAGTTCAGCTACTGAAACATTACCCAGCCCAAAGAGCCACAATTGATCACTGTGCATCGAGGGATTGTGATCATATTAAAAATTCACCAGAATGGAAGAATCAGCAGTGTCAAACTTTATGGTGTCATCCAAAGGCTAAGTGCTCCAGTTGCGCCAGGTCCCATTCTGAAGATGCTTTTGAAGCCCGTGTTCAAATATAATCCTTCCCTCTCATGAGGACATGAGAATTTTAGAAGGGGGAGAGTGTAACCCAGAGGAAATCTTATTTAATTAGTTATTTATGTTCTTATATACCAGTTTAGAGTGTGAACCAGTTTTTTTTTTTTTTTATAAACTCTCTATGCAAATATGGTTGGTAAAAGTCTCTTCATCTATTGGCTTTAAATGTTACTGCCAAGCCCTCAATATAAAAAAAGGACATTTCTTATTGGACGACAAGGTTGTCAATGGAGGTTTGGGGAGAATTAACTTTGACGGGAAAGACGTTAGAGGTTTTCTTGATAGACTTCAAATCTGTATTCTGAGTGTTTTTTTATGACTGAAAATCACTCTGAGAGTGTTTTAAGTTTTCTTTGTTCTTAGTTTGAGTATTATAACTGAGTTTTTTTTTGTTTATTTCAATACATAACATTAATGTTATAAGTACAAAAACTCGCAATGTTGATGTTCAAAAAAAAGAAAAACAGGAGAGTTAGTTAATTCGGATGGGGAGGGGAGAGAAGAGGACGGAAGGCAGAGAGGGAGAAAAAAACTAAGGGTGCCGCGATCTGGATAGATCACAATTTTTTGTCTGTGGATCAAGTCTGTGGATCAAAGGGCAGCAGATCAGAAGGATCAGCAGCCAAGATCAGCTAGAGTGAGTTCTGAGCGGAGGAGACGCCAGTTAGAGTCGGGTGATCATTCAGTCACGGAGTGGAAACATCGATAGCCAGCCACGAATACATTGTATCAAAACATCGATAGCCCACAACGGATACATTGCTTAAGTTCGTTCCATGCACAAGGCCTGTTTACATCCTGGTTAAGGATATCGAGATAAATCATATTATTTGTTTGGCTCTGTGAAGAGCGAAGGGGCCAGTTTGTGTTTTATTCGGCCACAACGCACCCAAGCTACGATTCAGGCCTGCAACGGTGGAGTTTATGTATGTTTGTGTGTGTGTGTGTGAGTGGGCCCACAAGTAATTAGTTTAAAAAAGTTTAAATCTTGAAAGATCACTTTACATATATTTACAGAAGTAATACATTTTAATAGGTTATTGGTATTTTACTTATCTTTGTGTTTACTTATCTTTATCTACTTACCTCATTGTTTGGTATATTTCCACTGTGGCATAACTTTATTTATATTTTCTGCAGAACTTGTATGACTGTTTACATTTAAAATTGAATTGGTGAAATATACAGTGGAAATAGCACAGTGACATATTTGTACAAACAGTCTTTTTGCCTTGAAATTAAAAAAAGTGATTTTGTAGTAAGTATTGCATAGTTTTTGCTTTTATTTATTTATATATTTGTTTATTTATTTATTTACTGTCATCTTTCTCTGTCTATTGCTCTATATTTACATATTTATTCTTATTATCTGTTAATAAATATTCATAATTTTTTATACATACATGAAATCATTTTCTGCATTATATTACAAGTATATGCATTCTAGTTACCCTTACTTACCAGCCTAGAATATAATTAGGGTGGTTAATTTAATTCTAAGTCAAGTTAATACTAGAGGGGAATAATACATTTATTAACAGTGTGACAATCTTATTACCAGAACCCGGTGCTCCGCCCTAATAGAACTTAGGAGAGGTAACTCTTGAGAGGGTAGGGGGCGCTACACATTTTGGGGGCTCGTCCGGGATCCCTTTCTAGTATTATTTTAAAGTTAATGAAGTTTATAGTTTCTTGTATTAACTTATTTGGGTATTATATTTGAACATGGCTTTTCATAGTAACTGTTTCATCCAAGAAGAACTCACTCGATGGTGCGAAGAGGCTGTAGTTGATGAGAACCATGCTCTTTTACTGCTTGGAGTTCCTGTCAACATGGATGTGACGGATATTGAAGAAGCTGTACAGACAATTAAAGTCCTGGGACAGGTGAGAGTTAGAGACACTAAAATAGGCCCTCGTCCAAGCAGCCTATTAGTATTATGTGAGTGTGGAGAAGTAATTGACCCCACTCGCATACCCATAGAACTGCCTGTTCCAAATGGAGAAGAAACTTGGAAAATTATATTTTCTAAAAAGTGTGAAACCAATAGTATGGGGTTCGCTGAAAAGTTTTCAAATTTCTTGGCTGAGGAGGGAAAATCTATGAAAGACATTCAGGAACTGGTCTCGCCATTCAATTCAAGTGTCAGTACACCAGAATCTATCATTCGGGCAGTGACTGAGTTGATAGGAAAAACTGTCATATCACATAGTGACAGTAGTGCATACAGACGATTGCGCACTTTTTCAGCCACTACTCCCACTCCAGCTGGAAAAAAAACGATGGACAATTGGATTGAGCAAGCCCGTCTTATGATCACAGAATGTGAATGTTCTGAAAAAGAGAAAAGAAGAAGGGTTGTAGAAAGTTTAAAGGGTCCTGCTCTGAATATTTTCAAAGCAGTTTGATTTTCTAGTCCAAATGCTAGTGCTCTTCAGTATGTTGAGGCATTGGAAAGCACTTTTGGGACATCTGAATCTGGGGAAGATCTATATTTTGCCTTTCGCCTCCTTCGTCAACATCGTGGTGAAACTTTATCAGAATTCCTGCGCAGAATCGAGAAGTCACTCACTAAAGTGGTTAAGAGAGGTGGTCTGTCTCTGCAGATGATGGACAGGACCAGAGTGGAACAACTTATACGCGGAGCTGTGGAGTCGGACATGATGCTTCTACAGCTGAGGCTGAGAGAGAGAAAGGAGTGACCACCCACATTCTTAAATCTTCTGACTGAAATTCTTGAAGCTGAGGAGAGTGAAGCAGCAAGAAAAAGAATTAGTATCAATGTAAAGACTGTGCATTTACAAGAAGAAAAACTCACTGTATCGGCTGTGAAAGAACTAAAAGCTGACATTCAAGGACTGCATGCACGATTGACTGAAAGCCAAAAACCTGTTTCTGTTTTCTCAGTGATGCCTGAGTCTAAGTCAAAGACAGAAAATGAAAGCGATTCTTATCAACATTCCGAAGTACACATGCTTAAGGAACAAGTACAAGATCTACAGCAATAGTTAGCTGTCATGAGTGTGTGACAGAGTCAGCCAGTTCAACATGTTCAGCTACCGATCAGTTCTGGTCAGTTTTCTGTAAGAAAGAGACCTAGCAGGAATATAGATGATTACTTTTGTTACCGCTGTGGAGAGAATGGCCATATCGCTTCGAGATGCCAAGCTCCAGAAAATCCCACTCAAGTCATTCAGAAGCTGGTTTGTTCTCTGAGAAAAATTAAGAATGAGAAAGAGCATGTTAATGCAGGTGGTGCTGATGAGAACCAAGCCTGTTTTTCAAGACAAAGCCAGACTGGAATCACTGAGTCAAGCAGTATACCTAAGGGATTAGTGGGCCCTGCCTCGACTGTCTCTGTGAAGATTAATGGATTTCCCTGTAAAGCTTTACTAGATAGTGGGTCCCAAGTCACCATTGTGTTTGAAACATGGTATAAAAATACTTACCAAATGTGAACCTGCAACCTCTCACTGGACTGTCCATATGGGGACTCAGTACATCCAGCTACCCATACAAGGGATATATTGTAGTTGATGTGTCTTTCCCAGATTTCCTCAAAGGTGTTGAGGAAAATATATCAATACTGGCTCTGGTTTGCCCTGAGCCACAGGGTCCACCACAGGTACCTGTGATAATTGGCACAAATGCTAGTTTTTTCCAACGTCTTGCTGCTCTAAGTCAAGATCCTTCACCTTCAAATATATGCCACACTTTCAGAATTCAGACACAGCACCAAGAGTTTTGTTTCCCACTGCAGCCTGGCAAAAGGATCACCACCGACCTATCTGAAGGAAAAGTTAAGTGGATGGGCCCTCGACCACTCACAATTCCATCCAGAAGTGAGATTTTTGCTGTCTGTAAAATAGAAAGTCAGAAACCTCTAAAGGAGGAAGTCTTTGTTATGGAAAATTCACCCGTTGATCATTTACCTTCTGGACTGTTAATCCCTCCAGTAGTATTACCATCTTCTGCAATAGAAGTCAACAGATTCAAAGTTTTGGTGCACAAT
>CAIGQZ010025726.1:0-10688 GCA_903798205.1 Danio tinwini
CCACCACCACCCTTTCCTCTTGGAAGGACTTTTTTCTTTGGAAGGACTTTTTTTTTTCTTTTTTTTCCTTCCTATATTCCCACCACCACCCCTTCTTCCTGGAAGAACATTTTTCTTTGGAAGGACTTTCTTTTCTTTTCTTCCTATATTCCCACCACCCCCCTTTCTCCTGGAAGGACTTTTTTTTCTCCTTCCTATATTCCCACCACCACCCCTTCCTCCTGGAAGGACTTTTTCCCCCTATATTTCCCACCACCACCCCTTCCTCTTGGAAGAACTTTTTTTCTTCGGAAGGACTTTTTTCCCCTATATTCCCACCACCACCCTTTCCTCTTGGAAGGACTTTTTTCTTTGGAAGGACTTTTTTTCTCCTTCCTATATTCCCACCACCACCCCTTCCTCTTGGAAGGACGTCCTTTTCTTTAGAAGGACATTTTTTATTTTATTTTTTTCTAGATGAGGGGAGAAGATGGCGGAGTGAGCGGTTGCATTCAAGCAGGCTTTGTGAATAATAGAAAATGTCCTAAATGTCATATTGTTGTTTTATGCGTCAGCTTTGTGGGCCTTTGTGTTCCTCCAGCACATTTCTCCTTTTTGCCCATCATTGAGCACTATGCCAGAGAGAGGTTTAAATATGTTTGGTATGTACAGACACGTTTAACAATGTGATTAATACTGTGACTTTGTCTCAATTTTGCTTTTGTTATTTCTTGTCTCAACTTATAATTTTTTTTGCTCCTTCATTACTACCAATTATGTTAAGAGTTGTTTAATACGATACACACTTGTAATCTAATACATACTTGTGAATTATTGTGAGAGGAGAAGTAGGGGGATTGACGCCACATTGTTTTTTTTGTATGTTTGTAATTGTTTTGGAAAAGGGAGTTAGGTAAGTAATTGTTGTATTTTATTTATTCTTTTTATTTTCTTTAGGTAAGGTAGTTGGTAAAAAAAGTAACATTTTGTTTGTTATTTTTGGCCTGGTCTTCCCCTGAATATATATCCTTATCTCCTGTAATAAACAAAGCTTGTTATATCCAAAATCTCTCTGGTATTGGCTCTCTTTACTTTTCTGTTGTGATCGACCCCTAGACGGTCATAACAATTGATAAAAAAAACTCAACTAGTAATCAAGTCACTTTAAGTTAAATCATTTTGAGGAACTGTTATATCAGCAACGCAAGTTTTTTCACCCAATTTCCTGTAAAGTAGATGGCAGACGAGAACCGGGGATATATTATGGATCATGATTACAACTTACGTGCCCTAGAAGAGGCCTATGATGAAGAGGAAATTAAAGATATGATCCAAGAAAATGTCAAGACTAAATGTGACCATACACCTCTACCCAGTCCAAATCCAAAAAAGCAAAAACAAAGGCAAAGGACAAATTGAAAGGTAAACAAGCTGACAAAATAACAAATGAAGTAATTTTCGATGCAATTCAAACTCTAATTAAGAGATTTGACGAGCAAGATCAACGGATGAAAAAAATTGAAAAGACAATGGAAGAAAATGCACGTGCGGTAAAAGAGAATATGAAAGAAATCGGCGAACTAAAAAAGGAAGTAGCAAACATGAGAAAAGAGAACAACTCCCTGAAACAGCAATGCTTGGAGCATGCCAGGTATTAGAGAAGGTTGGATCTCAGAATGATGGGTCTTACAGAAAAAGAAAACGAAGATGTTAGAGAAACGGTGATCGGAATTCTTACCCAGGTAATTCCGAGATCAGTGGAAATGCTCCGGCAATCGGTGGATACAGTGCATCGGTTAGGAAGAAGAAATGATGCTGCTTCTAACAAGCTACCCAGACCAGTAATCATACAGTTTGCAATGCGGACTGTGAGAGATGAAGTGTGGAAAAAATCGAGAGATGCCAGAGTGTGTAAAGAGATGAACATTCAATTTAAGGAAGACTTCTTGAAGGAAGATTGCGAAGCTCGTGCAAAGTTGTGGCCAAAAGTGCAAGAGGCTAGAAGAAATGGGAAGAGAGCCTTTCTAAAAGAAGGCTATGCACTTATTGATGGACAGAGTTGACCCGTGACTGAAAAAAATAAAAAGGTAACAAGTAAGCACTAATGAAAATATATTAAAGGCCTGATATGTGATAGAAATAAACTGTTAAAGGTAGCAAAGATAAGGTGTTTAACTTAAAGTAGTAATATTTGACTTAACTGGTATGGGTTTGTTTTTGATAAAGAGTTAAGGACAACAAGTTCACTCCTGCGTCTAAAGTGGAGTGTGTGTTCTGAGGGTTAGGCTATTTGTTTAATAAAATTATGTCTATTTCTTTTCTTTCGTTAAATGTTAGGGGGTTAAAAAACAGTGTTAAGCGAAAAGCTATTTTCTTATTTTGCAAGGAACAAAAAGTAAACTGTGTTTTCTTACAAGAGACTCACTCTGCCTTAAATGATGAAAGATTTTTAGAAAATTCAGTGGAGTGATTTAGCCTTATTTGCACATGGTTCTTCACATTCAGCTGGAGTGATGATTTTATTTAACAGATTTAAAGGCTCTGTAATTGTGCATAAAGGTGATGCAGAAGGCCACTGGTTAATGGCAGCAGTAGAAACTCATGATAAATGTTACATTATACTTTGTGTCTATGGATAAAACAACAAAGTGGCCAATAGAGAAATGTTTCGGAAACTTAGCAATATGGTAAATGAATGGAAAAAATATATAATACTGAAAATATAATAATGGGGGGAAACTTTAATATAGTTGTTGATTCATGGCGAGATAGAAAACCTCAGAGAGGTTCACATTCTCTGTATAATGATGTTATATTACATTTATGTAAAAATACAAATGTGGTTGATTACTGGAGGGTTTCTAACCCAGACAGTTTTCAATATACATGGTTTAATTCCTCAAGAAATGGACAGTGTTCAAGATTAGATTATTGGTTAATTTCTGGAGAACTATGTAAAAATGTTACAGAATGTAAAATATCAGCCGCCCCTCTTACAGATCATTGTATGGTTACTCTGTCCTTAACAGTGCTCAAGAAGCCTCAAAATACATCTAATATTTGGAAGTTTAATAATGACTTGTTAAACAATGATATATTTAAGCAAAAGGTACTGGCTCTCATTGAAGAGATTGAAAAACGAGATATGTCAAGTTTAAATAAATGAGAATGGTTTAAATTTAAGGTTAAAGGAATAGCAATGGGTATAGGTACATTTTTGTCATTAAGGAGAAAACAAAAACAGAGTGAACTGATTTCTGAAATAAACACATTAACAGACAATACACAAAAATCACTAGAATACGCAATAAAATTACAATCATTGAAATCTCAATTAGATGAACTATATTCAGGGAACAAGGAGCTTATACAAGATCAAGAGCACGTTGGATCGAAAAAGGAGAAAAAAGTTCTTCATATTTTTTTGGTCTTGAAAAACAAAGGCAAACAACGAGAAAAATTGATAAACTAAAGATTAATGAAACTATAACTGAAGATCAAAATATAATTCAAAATGAAATTTAGACCTTCTACACAAATTTGTATAAATCTAAATATAAGAAAGATGACTGTGATTCCTTGTTTAAGAATATAAGAAAAAAAAGACAAATTAAATGAGAACAAATTCTTATTTGAGGATGAGTTGACTGTATAAGAAATGGATATAGCCTTAAATCAAATGAATAATAATAAATCACCGGGTATAGATGGATTAACTACAGAATTTTTAAAACATTTTTGGAAAGATATTCGTGAATTGTTATATAATGCATTTTTAGAATGCATTCAAAAAGGAAGTTTGTCACCTACTATGAAAACAGGCTTAATAACCTTGTTACCTAAACCCAAAAAAGAATTGTTATTATTGGATAATTGGAGACCAATAACACTATTATGTACTGATTATAAATTACTAGCCCTGGTGTATGCAAATCATCTCAAACTTGTGATTGAGAAACTGGTAGAGGAATACCAATCTGCATTTATTAAAGGACGATTTATTCAAAATCATATCAGATTAATTTACGATATGATTGATTATCAATCACTAATCAGACAGCCTAATTTTGTTTATAGATTTTTTCAAAGCATTTGATACAGTGGAGCATGAGTTTATATCTAGGACACTTAAAATGTTTGGGTTTGGGGAAGGGTTCTATAACAACATTTATAGCTATATATCACTTAATCCAGGTATATCCTCAAATTAAAGGAATAACTATTTGTGAACATGAATATAGAATTAGTCAATTTGTGGATGACACAGTAGTATTTTTAAAAGATAAATCGATAGTTAGTAAAGCCCTGAATTTCATTTCATTTTTTTTCAAGAGCTTCAGGTTTATGTCTAAATTTGAAAAAATTTGAACTTTTCCCTCTGTTTTCATGTAATGAAAAAAATATAGAATCTATTCCTGTTAAAGATGAAGTCAAGTATTTAGGTTTAATAATTTCAAAAGAAATGCAAACCAGAGAATCATCTAATATAGATGAAAAAATTGGAAGTATGAAAAAATCTCTCAATCATTGGCTTATGAGAGGTAGAATCCTCTTGACAAAAGCAGAAGGCACATCTAAACTAATTTACCCATGCTCCTCTCTTTGTTTCACCTCAACTGATAAAAAAGATTAATTCTGTTTTGTTTAATTTTATATGGAAAAAAATCTCAGATGATAAAAGAATATAATAATGGAGGCCTAAAAGCAGTTGAATTTGAATCAATGTTTGGAATACTTAAAATAAATTGGATTAAAATGTATTTAGCACAGCCTAACTCGATTTGGATTCATATTCCAAAATGTGTTTTCAAGAAAGTGGGAGGCTTAGAATTTTTTTGCTAAAATGTGATTTTGAGGATTCAAAATTGCCAATTAAACTTTCAAAGTTCCACAAACAAATTTTGTATTATTGGAAAACAACTTTTACTCAAAATTTTAAACCACATTGCTCTGTGTTGTGGAACAACCGATCCATAACGGTAAATAGAAAATCAGTATTCAAACAAGAGTGGTATGAAAAAAAACGTTATATACGTTTTAGATCTTTTAGATGAAAATGGTTTAATTTCTTCAACATAATTCATTCATGGAAAAATATGAGATAAAATGTTCCTTTAGAGAATTTAATACTTTAAGTAAAGCTACTCCTATTGCTTTAAAAAATTGATTACATAATACTGTAACACATTCAAATGTATCTACTAAATTACCTGAATTAAAGATTGGAGAAGTAGGTATCGCAGATAAAAAATGTAACAACAAAGTAATTGGGCATATTTTAAAAAGTAAATTATTTTTAGAATTTAATACACCATCAAAATTGAAACAGTTTGAAAATAATATATTTAAAAATAATTTTGTAAATATCTTAAATGGTCAATTATACCAAAAATGAAAGATATGCAATTTAGGATAATCAATAATACTTATCCAGCAGCAGAAATATTACGAAAAAAAATCAGATTTGAGGTAGACCCTTGTGTTTTTTGTTCAGAAGAGCCTGAAACCATTGAACATTTATTTTTCTCTTGTCCAGTCACAACAAAGTTTTGGCAGGACCTTTGCAGTTGGCTAATTAACAATATAGATACTGACATTCCATCCCTAAATTTGATTAAGGTTTTGGTTCATGCAGATGGTTTTCCCAAAAAAATGTAATTGATGTTAAACATTATTATTATTATAGGTAGATATTATATACACAAAAGTAAATAAAATAACAGTAAACCCTTGATTAATTGCTTTAAAAATGAATGTAAAACATATTTAGAGTCTTTAAAATTAATATCCAAAGAAAATAAGGCTACAGAGGAACTATACAAAACTATGGCTGAGTCTCTTTCCTTCTAAAAATGTATTTTTTAATTTTTATTTAAATTATTATTTTTTTGTGTAACCCCCAAAATGTTTTTTTTCCTCTTTCTTTTTTTGTATGCATTAAAATGTGTGTATGTACTGTATAATGTAAATGTGATTGGAAGTGTGTATATATTGTTATATGATGTTTTTGTTCCCCGTTTGACTTTTTTCTTTGGAAGAATTTTTTTTCTTTTATTTTTCCTTCCTACATTCCCACCACCACCCCTTCCGCTTGGAAGGACTTTTTTTTTCTTTTTTTCCTCCCTTTATTCCCACCACCACAATACTTTTGTATATTTAAAAATATATATAAATCACCTTCTGGCCATTCGATACTAGGCATGGATATATACATTGCGGTCGTGTTTTTCAAAAGTATTACAGCACTTTGTAAACGTTTATTATTACTATTTGATGAGTCTACCCATGCAGCTTGATAGAGCGCTTGGACCCAGAAGCCGCTTTGCGTGATGTCACACTTAACAAGTGGATATTCCCACCACCACCGCTACTTCCTGGAAGGACCTTTTTTTTTGGAAGGACATTTTTTTTTCTTTTTCTTCCTTCCTATATGCCCCCCACCACCATTTCCTCCTGGAAGGACTTTTTTCTTTGGAAGGACATTTTTTTCAGTCATTGCTAGATCAGACACTGTTGCGGCTGGAAGGTAACGAGAATTATTTATATATTGTATTTTATTATTGTCTACCCCAACCCTAAATCCAACAGTCACAGTAACGTAAAAACTGTAGTTTTACCAAGTATTATTTGTTATTCATTAAATTACCCAATAAACTGTATTTTATTCATTTCTACCACCCTCCTAAACCCAACCATCACAGTACTGTAAAAATATTATTGTTATACAGTGTTATGCTATCTAGACTTTATTCATATTTTCTTTTCTTTTTCTCCTTCCTATAACCACAACCACTCATTCCTCTTGAAAATGCAGCTGTTGTCCAGTTCTTCAAGTATAATCTCCAGCGATGCCCTTGCTGTGTCCCATTACCTTCAACAGAAAAACCTGACTCCCACTTACCTGTCATTGTTTTTAATATCTCCAGATGCTTCGCACGAGTCTGACAAAGTTTAGAGTCAAGGACGTGTCATTTACGCAAGACCGGAGATTTTAACACTTACGTTGTCTACAACTACTAGTTACAAAAAAGTTATCCTGTGATACACAGCACAGCACCCAATCAGGAGATTGGCCCACCCTGGCCCCACTTTAGATAACAACAATTTATTTTTGTGATTAGTTTCATTACTGAGAAAGCAGCATAGCTACGATGTGACCGTAAGCTTTAAAAACATGTTTTGGCAAGTCAGCCTCATATACAATCTTGAATAAAGTATTTCATTTCAATAATTTTAAACCATTCAACCTGCATTAGATGAAAGAGAACCTAATTCAGCATAGACCACAGATTTCTGTGCGCATCACACGTCTCAGTGCACATTAGCAAACACACTTTCCTTTTATATCATTTCATGCAGTCATAATTCATACAATAGAAAGTCTTAAAGAACGCAAACAGTTCCGCAGCATTAAGTAGGATATTCTGAGTAGGAGATCCAATTGGGCCCGCTTAAATATTATAGCATAGTTCTCACAGAAAAAGCAAATATTAAGTTCACTAGCCTATCTAAACGTCGCACAGAAATTGACAAATTACAGGCATTTTTAGTACACTGTAAAACCCAAAAGTCAACTTTAATAAATGAGTGTAATTAACTTAAAATTTACTGAAAGTTAATTATACTCAATTGAAAAGAGTTTTGAACTCAGTGTTAAAGGTAATCAGTTAATTAAATACCACATAACTTCAACTTAAATGGAGTTAGTTCACAGTACTCATATAGATTATTTTTTTAACTCGAATGGTTTGTAGCAACTGGTTTCCTCAAATGGTTTGAGTTGCTTTTACTTATTGGGTTTTACAGTACTCAGATGACTTGAGTTCTCTTTATTTATTGGGTTTTACTGTGCTCAAACTGCTTCATTTACTCAAATAGATTAAAGGGCCATGAAACCCCCCTGTCTCAGCAGGCTGTTTTCACACCTCTAGTTTGAAAAAAGTCAGGAAAGTGGGTGTGTCCAGCTCTGGGAGTGTGGGAGTGTCGGGGGAGGGAAAGAGGGAAGGATTTGCAAAGAAGGGAGTTTCCATTTGGGCACACGCTGATCACAGGCAAAACAAACACAGACGCAGGGGAGAAAGACAGTGACTGTTTACATGGACATCAGTAATCAAATTATTTGCCAAATTATTATTTTGTCGACTTTAACTGCAGTTTGGCACTTTTAACTTTTTATTCAGGAATATTTTCTGCATGTCGCCCGTGACAAACAAGATATTGAAAGCGAGGAACTGCTGAAGAGTGGAGTTTTAATTATATGTTTGATACCGCACAGCGAATGGGAGAAAAAAATCCTCTGGATTTCTTTGTAACTTATGCACTCGGTAGGTAGCGTCAGAAAGCCGTGTGTGTATAGACTATCCTGTCACAAAATGCAGCGAAATCCTGCACGACGGGAATAGTTTTATTGTGTTTACATGTTTACACTCGGAGAGCAGCATTTACAGCAGATCTTTCAGTCTATAATATTGTACTATAATATTGCAGTGATATTAACATACTGTAAACTTAGTAACTAAATCATTTTGACTGAGGTATGTCTTTAAAAACTGGAAGAGCACTGCTAAAGATACGAAGTAACTTTGCCATCTGGGTTAAACAAAGGGCACTGCTCTCACACACACACTTAACAAATCTGTCGAGACAGGACAATCGCACTGGAACTGTGTCTTTTTTTAAAAAGGAGACGAGCGGCAAATCAGGATTTGACCATTTCCAGATGCAAAAAGCTCTTGGGTAAAAAAATGTTCCTTACAAACGCATTCTGTCGCGTGCACTGTAGTCCACACGTGATTCCAGCAGCTCTCTCATAGAGGGAAAATGAAAACAAACCCTTCGTTGCAACACATTAATAAATGCAACACTGATGACCGGTGTCTCCAAATTCTAGTTCTTTTACTTGTTTTGGCAACACAACGTGGCATCTCTCTGTCGTCTGAACACTGTAAACAGGTAAACAGTCTCCGGAGCTATCATGCATATTAATTAAGTTGCACCGCATACACAATAGAGCGCGCTGATTGGTTTGAACAAAGTCTTTCTCATGAATTAATGCCGCACCCTCAGATACGTCACTATGTTCTCGCTGGGACAGACAGCCACTCTCCACACTGGATTTACACGCAAGTATCTCATGGCTGTGATGCAGCTTCAAAAATTTGTTTCAAACCGGAAGAACGAATTTGCTCAAAATAACGCAAAAAACAACAAATTTTGTTGTGCAATATATGTGTCCTAATAGTGTTTATAGCAGCGTGGGACACATATATGACTGTCAACAGCTCAAAAAATGTGTTTTGGTGTTTCGTGACCCTTTAAGTTCACAGTACTCATTTGGATTAGTTTGAGTTACCTTAACTTTTTGGGTTTTACAGTGTAGTGAAGTTCGTGCAAAGTGCAACTTGGGTCGTTACTAAATTGTAACTGAATTAATGGTAACAATTTCCTATTTTACAACATTTTACTTGCTATATAAATGCTAAGATCACATGAATTGTCCAATGTGTGATTAATGTAATATTCAGTTTTTCTTTTGAAATTGTGGTAAGTTTTGACAGTTTACAGTTTAAAAATGTAAAATTTAAATATTGGTAATTTATTTATTTTTAAAGCAAAGTAAAATATTTTGATTGCACAATGATACATGATGAAAAAAGTACACCAGACTAGTTTGGACATCAAGCAATCATGATTTTTGCTAATATAAGAGACTTTTTACACAGAATATTGTATCGTTATGGCATGTAACATCTTGTGATCTATGAAAATGGACACATTTTATTAATGATCAAAAATATAACTGTTTTTAAAGCTGAAAAAAACAGCTTTGGTCACTAAATGTACCTGCAAACTATAGAATCACCCATATAGTTCATGGAGTCCAACATGTTTTTTCTGGCTAAAATGCACAGTTTTCTCACAAAACTTAGGAAACATCTCTTCTCAAACTTATCTTCTCAAGCAAGAAAACACTGGACTCACCCTAAAGTTCCAAGCTGGAGCTGGGCCTGGCAGATGCTAAAGGGGAAAAACTAAATTTGAGCAAAAAAAATACTATGTTTACTTAAATTATTTTGTGGTAGCAATGCCTTAAACTCACCGAAGTTATGTGTAAAGTTGTGACGTGAGTTGCAGTGGAGCGAGCGCTTTCTGTTTATTGAACGTCCGAGGATTCTAAAAGAACGCGCGGATGAGTCTGAACCGGATCATACAAATGCAAAGGTTTATACATAACTGACAGGGCATCAACGAGCTATCGTAAGACAACATTTCCATATACAGGAATTACTTATTTTGTAATGTGAGGACTTTTATAATTTTTTATATATTATATTTTATTATTATTATGTGTATATGATACAATAAATTAATAGAGAGCAATGTGAATCAGGCTCCATTTCATAGTTACGACCACGACACATTCCGATTCTCTATAAGCTCAATAAAGATATAAGCTACGACAAAAATGACGATATTCATAATTATGCAGACTAATTAATTTGTTGATTAATATATATATATATATTATTATGATTATAATAATTATTAGAATTGTAAACTTGTTTTTTGTAAGAATAAACCAAACATTTCATAAATAGTGTCCACTAGATGGCAGTAGTGCTATGCTTTTGAAACAGATGCAGTATAGAATATTCACAAACGTAACAAAATAAATACAATATAAAATAAATATAAACTATATACAAATA
>CAIGQZ010025834.1:0-14878 GCA_903798205.1 Danio tinwini
ATGATACAATACAAATATGATGTAATACATACGTAAAAATGCATAGAAAAGGTACATACGTTTAAAAAAAAAATCTAAAAATCAAAAACTATCAAGGATTAAGATGCTGATGTCCCTTAAACTTACCGTCCCTCACCGTCCTGGGAAAAAGGTTCATAAATAAAACAAACCAAACTTGCTATGGTTTACACATTAAATAAGCATCAATTGTGTGTCAAAACATTAAATCTGTGATCTGTCTGGATATTTTCTGAGTTATGTGCATTAAAGGGATACTTCACCTAAACCTGTCATCATCTACTAAACATTCACCTGTTCAAAACTTGTTTGAGTTCATTTTCTCTTTTCTGATATTTTGAAGAAAGCTGGAAACCCATAATCAATGACTTCCAAAGTCTTTTCTCCAACTATGTAAATCAATGTTTTTTCAGCTTTCCTCAAAATGTCTTCCTTTGTGTTCAACAGAATAGCTATGAGTAACTGTTAACGGTAAAATATTTACCTAATGATGTATATTAGGATTGACCAGATGTGTTAAAGCAGAGCAAACCGCAAAATAATCGGAACAGAGAAGCATATCACACCGCAAACAATACATATACTTACCTTAATGAGACGAATAACACCCGTAAGTAGAGATATTCATACAACGACAAGGTTTAGCGTCCATCAGCACCTCTCCGTTGAGATTTAAATTCACTCTTCAACTGAACTCATATTATTTGCTGTGGGCGGGATATTCACCTGCACGCCGATTGGCTGCCTGTGGCTCAGCGAATGCTGATTGGCTGCCTGTATGTCAATCAGTCTCGGCAAAGAGAAAAGTCTGTAGTCTTCATAGATATATATCTATGTGTAGTCTTTAGGTAAACTTGATAGTTTTCCTGGACTGTGATTTATGCTACATGTATGAGCCTTTCACACCAGAAGAAAAGAGAAAAGCCTGAGGCTGAAGGAAATATAGTTTTACATCTGTGTTATTCTCAACTGCATGAGCAAAAGGACACAGAAGTTCAACATCCTTTAGTGATGAAAAGAAAGATGGATGAATGGAACAAATGAATTATATTTATTTAGATTTCGCTTGGTTAGATGTGGTTATTAATTGTTGTTTTTTTTTTAAATCAATTTCACATTTCAGAAGATTGGGAAAACTAAACATACATATGGTGGTCACACTTTACAGTAAGGTTTCATTGGTTAATGTATTTACTAACATTAATTACAAACAACACTTGTACAGCAATTATTAGTCATTGTTCACATTAACACTGCATTATTAAAATTAAAATTCATGTTTGTTAACTTTGGTTAATGGACCGAGTTATTTTAAATTATCATTATTTGTTCAACAATAACTAATACAAACATATTGTAAAGTGTTACCGTTATGTATGCATATAGTATAAACAATAATCGTTATATATATTTATATCTGATCTGATATCTGGAGAGACTTTGGGTGACTTGACCTCCCAAATTACAAGCATGACTCTAATGGCCCATTTCCACTGAGTGGTACGGTATGGATCGGTTCGGTACGGATCAGTTCGGTACGTTTTTATGGCCGTTTCCACTGTCAAAAGCGTACCGAACCAATCCATACCGTACCACTTTTTCGGCACCCTTTCAAAAGGGTACCAAAGACGAGAAAGGGTACTAAAAGGTGGAGCTACACGCGCAGCTAAACTCTGATTGGTTTACAGAGATACGTCACAATCTCGTGGAGCTAGCCAGAATCAAAACAATGGAGCCGCCATGTTTTTAAATGCACAGCCGAGACAACTATATGCATAAAATAACGATACATGGATGACTCGGGCTCAAAACAAACCTTGTCGTTGTCTTGATGAACAGCCACAAAGCCAAGAATCTGCCGTGTCCTGTTGTTGTTTTATGAGGCCGTCTAAAAGTCTAAAAGTGCGAGCGGTTTTTCGCTTTCTCCAGGGAGTCCACGATCGCGTCAAGATTTGATATAACGAACTTTTTGAGCTGACAATAATAACGTGTGTGTGATTAATGAAGCGTCTTCGACATCTGATCCATTCAGAAAGAAAAGGACAAACGCGAGAGTGAAGCGCGGAAAAAAGGAGAAGCCCGACAGCATTACAAGGATTCCCGACAGGAGCAAATAGTTTCAGCAACCTGAATCATGAACAAACTGCCATGTTTATCATCACCTTTTGGACTATTACGAACTCGGAATGATGGAATTACTCTCTAACAGAGGCTACATGTGCTGGTGAAGATTACAGACACAGATGAGAGGTTAGCTCTGACTGTGGGCTACTGTATATGTTGCTTGTTGTTTTTGAACTGAAATAAGGATTAATGTATGCTGTGTGTCGTTTATCTGTAATTGGTAACATATCGGAGACTGTAAGGGTCTGTATGTGTTCATATATGTTGCATTCATTTATTTATTTTATATAAGTGCAGACGTTACAGTAGGCTGTCACACTGTCATTGATCTGCAGTTATAATCAAATCATGTTCATAGAAATGTTAGTAATAAACATTTATACACAAGTATTAATATGTTTAAAGCATCTGTTTTGTTAGAAGAGCTTCTCATATTATGTAAACGACCTGTACAGCTTTACTGTAGACATTTATTCGAGCGAGAATGACGTCGACTGAAACTCTCTGTAGTACACCATGTCCACCAAAAGGGTACCCTTTGTAGTGGAAAAGCAAGCTTGATAAAGGTGACCCGTACCGACCCGAACCGTACCGTACTGTACCACTCAGTGGAAACGAGCCATAAGTGCCTGAGCGTGCTTTGAACCGGACACGGTTGAAGACCATAAGGGGTGGGCAGATCGATCCTAATATTGATAGTATCGATACCAACGTTGGTATTGATATCGGATGGATACTAGCCTTCCGAGATCGATACTTTTATTTAAATTTCATCAAATTTACGCTAAAGTACATTGCTCCGGTTTCCTAAAAGAGCGGACATGTCTCTAAACACCTGCTCCTTTTATATCTCATATGCACCTTTGCTCCTTGCTCTGCTGTTATTAGTTGTCCTTTCATCACGTGACTCAGCAGCACCAAAGCGCAAGCACATTTGGCTGTTCTGAGATGACGGAAAGAAAGAGGAGCGCTGTTTGGAGTTATTTTACTGCAGTAAACGAAAATATTGCAAACTGCAATGTTTGTAGAAAGTCTATTTGATACTGTGCCAACACTACAAGTCTACACAAACACATAAAACAACAGAAAAAAGAGAAAGCCGAGCTGCAAAAAAAGGAGAGGAGGCAAATCCTCCAGACAGACCCCCAGCATTGCCAGCCCTGACAGGTCACTGGCCGAGTCGTTTCGGAGAGGCAATGAATATCCAGATAGCTAGCTACAGTGGTGAAATTAATATTTCAGTCATATAGGACATTCAGTATTAGTTAGTCAATTTGAAGAAAAAAGAAATTATTATTTGGTCATAGTTGAACTTGTTACTTTCATCAGGCTGATTAAATAAAGCCTATATAGTCAGCATATATACCTGCTACTTATATGAATTATTTTGGATTAAAAAAATATACAGTGATGGCCAAAATGATTAGAAAGGTAGTTTTTTCACCAGCTAAAAAATGTTTTAAGTCAGTTATCTTTTGCTGTAGTGTGTTAGTAGGAAATAATAATAAAAAAACATTTAACACTTAAAACATTTTTTAGCTGATGAGAATACAGGTGCTCTAATAACTCAAATGAAAATGTCAGAATATCCCTCATTATATACAAGCAACTGTTTGCACTTTGTTTATAAAATAAGGCAATGTTTAGTGTCTAATGAAAGAGAAACACTTTATTTTGTTATTTTGAACAAAACAGTGAACAAAAACTGAAAACAGTTGTAAAACATTTGTTCGCCAGTAATAATTTTGTGGTCTTTGTTTATTAAAAATGTATTTGAAATGCATATTGTTTTACATTAATTTGTTTAAAGACATTGAAGAAGTGCTAAAAGAGAAATGGTTTTGTTATTATTATATTATTGTTTCTGAACAAAAACCCAGGCTGAGAGAAAGTTTAAAAAAAATCATCTCTAGTAATAAGTTTGTGTTTGCAAATCCAGAACATTACAATAATAAAAATGTTATTTTTTTTGGCTTAAAAGTGTTTAAAATGTGTCCTGGGTTTTAATAAATACATTTAATTATAGCTGCTTTGAGAGCATTCAACTCATAAATCATCACACACTGTTCTCCCCTACAGAAAAGTACATTTAGGTTCAAGTGCATGCTTTTTAAAGTAAAAGTATCAGTATCGGTATCGATATCGGCGATACTGGCCCTGTATTTACTTGGTATCGGATCGATACCAAATTTTGCAGTATCGCCCAGCCCATATGCCTAAGTAAGCCATATATCTCATAGGTTCTGTGTTCCTTGGACAAGTTCTCTGGTTTGCACCCTGGAAAAACAGCTGTTGGGGATTAAAGCTGTCTCAACGCTGGACATATAACTGCTTTGATGTTTTTTCATGTTCTTTAAGTACTTAGGAACAGCTATAAATTGTTCGTAGAAGACATAACAAACATGTTTAGTTAACTGTGGGAATTTTCATCAAAGTAGTTTTGACCACATTATACTGATGGTCCTTAAGTGATTTAGAATCAGAATCAGAATCAGTTTTATTGCCAAGTGTGCTTCACACACACAAGGAATTTGTTTTGGCAACAGAAGCTTCCAGTGTACATAAAGTGACGAGTGACAACACAAAATTAAATACAAGAAAGAAAAGGCAATAAACATTAAACAGAGATGCAGTTAGTCAAAAAGATCTGGATGTTGAGTTGTATGTACAGATATGTTGTAAATGTACACAGCACCTTATAACCTGTATAAGTGCGTATGAGAAAGTGTTGCACGTTTATTGCACAGTAGGAGAATATTTAACTGTTCATGAGGTAGATGGCCTGAGGAAAGAAACTTTTCCTGTGTCTGGCTGTTTTTGTGCTTGGTGCTCTGTAGCGCCGACCAGACGGTAACAGTTCGAACAGGTAGTGTGCTGGGTGTGAGGCGTCCACAGTGATTTTACGAGCCCTTTTACTCACTCTGGAAGAGTACAGTTCTTGAAGTGTAGGAAGGGTAGTGCCAGTGATTCGTTCAGCAGTCCGGACCATTCGCTGTAGTCTACGGAGGTCGGTTTTGGCAGCTGAGCTGAACCAGACGGTGATTGAAGTGCAGAGGATGGATTGGATGACAGCTGAGAACTGTACGAGCAGCTCCTGTGGCAATATACTCTTATATACTCTTGTCAACTTTAATGGGGAAACCCAGAGCGTGTATGTGTATGGACACGCATGAACATAATCCACTGTGTCAAACCCTCAATGATGTATGAGGTATATGTGTGTGCGTGCCTTGACTGTGAAAGTATAAACGCTGAAACATACAGACCAGCTTTGCGTGTTTTCCAACTTCTCTATACTGGAGGTTGGTTTGCCCTTTATCCTCAACGGAGGATAAAGTAAGGATTATGCTTTCTGTTATTTGTCTTTTTGTTATTTCTACTATTTCACTGGATTTCATTTTGTTAATAAAAGTATAGTTTATTAATTTACTTCGCTGGAGTGGACATTGAATTCATTTGCCAGAGCCCATTAAGTTACCCTATGTAGTAATGTATGATCTAATGTATTCTTTTTGCAAAACATTTAAAAGATGATCCTTCATCTAAACTCTAGCTAAGAAATATGGCCAAGAGAGGATTCTGGTTTATCTTTGTTTAATTAAGGTTATTAAATAAAGGCGATCCAGTACAATATATATAAAATCATGGTATGGCCACACATCTGATGAGGTTAGACTACATGTTACATTGTGAGTGGTTTTATGCTTCATACCAACAAGTCTTGAGATTGCAAACCTTCCTGCGACCCTTTCTGCATTCCTTTGCAAACTTCAAAAAACTCAAAGAGCAGAAGGTGGGAGACAGAGAACCCTCCCTTTTCTTGAGTCACCTCCTGCATGCTTCAACTGACTTTTGCAGTATATCAACTTAATCACAAAACCCCCTCAACTTCACTAGAAAGCATGTATAGCCTATGTGTTTGCATTCTATACTCTGCACTAGTGGAGTAGTAGATATTGCTGTTTTAGTAGTCCTTCCAGGGCATCATATAAATGTAAAAACGCCATGTTGCCTAGAATGAATAAGACAATAAAGATAATAACGGCCTAAAAATAAAAACTAAATATTTATAAAATACATATACATCGCTGGGCCCCTTAAATTTCCAGGGCCCTGTGCAGTACAAGGAAGAAGTTACAGACAACACAATTTCTGGAATGCTATATATACACATATATACAGTTGAAGTCAGAATTATTAGCCCTCCGTTGAATTTATTTTTCTTTTTTTAAATATTTCCCAAATGATGTTTAATAGAGCAAGGAATTTTTTACTTTCTGCATTCATTTGCAAACTTTAAAAAACTCAAAGAGCAGAAGGCGGGAGACAGAGAACCCTCCCTTTTCTTCAGTGATCTCCTGCATGCTTCAACTGACCTTTGCAGTATATCAGCTGAGACACTGGAAAACCCCCCAAATTCACTAAAAAGTATGTATAACCTATGTGTTTGCATTCTGTATGCTCTGCACTATAGTGGAGTAGTGGTATCATATACATGTAAAAATGCCATGTTGCCTAGAATGAATAAGACAATAAAGAAAATAACGGCTTAAAAATAAAAACTAAATATTTATAAAATACATATACATCGTTGGGCCCCCTAAATTTCCAGGGCCCTGTGCAGTACAAGGAAGAAGTTACAGACAACACAATTTCTGGAATGCTATATATACACATATATACAGTTGAAGTCAGAATTATTAGCCCCCCGTTGAATTTGTTTTTCTTTTTTTAAATATTTCCCAAATGATGTTTAACAGAGCAAGGAATTTTTTACTTTCTGCATTCATTTGCAAACTTTAAAAAACTCAAAGAACAGAAGGTGGGAGACAGAGAACCCTCCCTTTTCTTCAGTGACCTCCTGCATGCTTCAACTGACCTTTGCAGTATATCAGCTGAGACACTGGAAAACCCCCCAAATTCACTAAAAAGTATGTACAGTATAGCCTATGTGTTTGCATTCTGTATACTCTGCACTATAGTGGAGTAGTGGTATCATGTACATGTAAAAATGCCATGTTGCTTTGAATGAATCATTAGACAATAATGAAAATAATGGCTTAAAAATAAAAACTTGATATATACAGTTGAAGTCAGATTTATTAGCCCCCCTGAATTATTAGCCCCATGGAGTTGTGTCAGTGCCCCTTGCCAAAGTTAACTTGCTCTTCTGTTATGGCACCATTAATGCT
This sequence comes from Danio tinwini, assembly GCA_903798205.1. Taxonomy (NCBI): domain Eukaryota; kingdom Metazoa; phylum Chordata; class Actinopteri; order Cypriniformes; family Danionidae; genus Danio; species Danio tinwini. The sequence continues at coordinate 7,335 of CAIGQZ010025834.1, forward strand.
GAAAAGTGCAGATTTGAGCAATATACAATATACAAAAGTCTGATGAAGTGCACAGCTGACTTGTAAGCTCTGACTTTAACTGATATAAAACCATTAATCCTCATTAAATGTAAAAATAAGAAACCCCGTTTCACTAAGCGTAGTAATACATTTACTGTCATAGCAAAAAAAAAAAACTGTTTATGTTCTTGGGCGAATATCCCATATTGTCTCCTCATCCAGGGTTATGGCTGCTAATTGGTGAAGAATGCCTTCCTCTCTTGGTATAATTCCCTAGTCTTCAAGATCGTTTATTTATTTGGAGTTTCAAGTGAGCCATGTCGTCCTCCGTTGTAAGCATTGAAGTGATCCTAATAAATCTTAAAATTCTTCTCTTAAAATTCTTCTAATTGCTAATAGCTGTTTCAGCATGCATAGGAATATCAGAACATGTACAGTAAGTCAGGGCTATTCACTGAGTTTGTTGTGGGCGCCAGTTAATGAAAAGCATCCCAAATGAGGGGCCGGAGAGATATGACTTTCATTATGAGTGATGACACAACTGCATATAAGAGCCCATATGTTGTATTTTTGCTCCCTAAGACACCCACGTTGTATTTTCTACATTAAAATGCTTGAATAGGCTTCTTCTACATTCAGACACATTCATATGTTACGTTTTGAACTGCGTAACTATTATGGATACAAAGATTATAGATATTGGTTGTACGATTATAGTCTGAAGAATAATCATGGTTTCACGATTATCACGTCTAATGTAAATTTAAGCTTTATATTAGGTAAGTATTTAAATGAGCTGTTGTTGTCATCTGCGTTCATACATACATAATAATTTTAATAATTATTCATCTAACATATCTTTTGTTTACATTGCACTGAAAGCCACGCACAACTCTCACCGCTACTGCGTGAGATAATTTCTACTGGGTGCGCCTGGAAAGCTGTGAGCATTCTACTCTGTTTGCACGTGCATAGTGGCATATATTCTTACATTAGAAATATCGAACTTAATATGTAAATATTAACGCGATATGTAAACGGCCTGCTGCTATAATTAATTCAGTGTGCGAGCTTATTAGCCTATATTAGTGTATAAGCTCGAAACTTTAAACTAGTGCACAGGTGGCATAACTTTGTTTAGTTGCAGCAGTTTTGTTCCGTGCAACAGAAATGTGACGTAGAGAAGCCTTTACGATGAATTAACCGTGACGAATTAAAGCGCAGTTAATAGTGAAATCGGCTAGTTGTTGCATCTCTAATAATGATATCAGTGCATTGAACAAAAGGCTTTTTCTACAAAAATATTCAAATGTTTTCGGCTGCTCGTGCCACTCGCCTAATGTCACGCGACTCACGCTCTGCGCAGCCTTCAACTGCAGCTCATGCTGTATTGAACACACACACGTCACTTCATATCTATAGCATTTTTTGACTGAACTAAATTTATTTTTGATGTCTTGGTCACACTAATTGGAGGGCTGGAACAAATTGCCTCGGGCCAAGTTCTTCTTCAAGTATCTCTCACAATTAATGGCATTAATATATCCAGAGATTACATCATCTTCACACATCTAAAAACTCCATATCATCACATCATTTTATACATTGCAAAAAATGATTTTCTTACTTAGATTTTTTGTCTTGTTTCTAGTCCAAAAATTAAAAAATTCTTAAATCAAGAAAAATTTTCCAGACAAGCAAAACATAATGTCTTGTTTTAAGAAATAATATGACAAATTGAAGTGAGTTTTTCATTAAAACAAGCTAAATAATCTGCCAATGGGGTAAGCAAAATAATCTTAGGTCAAAAGGAAAAACAAGATTATTTTGCTTACCCCATTGGCAGATTATTTTGCTTGTTTTAAGGAAAAACTGACTTAATATTGGCATATTATGTCTGAAAACAAGACATTATGTTTTGCTTGCCAAGAAAATGTTTCTTGATATAATAATGTTTAGATATTTGGACTAGAAACAAGACAAAAAATCTAAGTAAGAAAAGCATTTTTTTTGCAGTGTATGAAGAAGATTTTTATTTACTAAACCTATATGAAGACACATTTAATAGGGTGAGTGGAGGGCCCTATGAATCTGCCATTATATGTCTTTGGAAACAGGTGATAGGTTAGGGCAAATGGGGTCATAAAAGAGCACGAGAGAGGACTTGGGGATACATTGAGAACCATCTGTGTCAGAAAAGCATGAAATGTATGCAACATATGTTGAAACTGTCATGTATGTTTGAAAAGATACATACTGTATGAGAGAGAAGAGTCCAGTTTAGATGTTTGAAACATAGATACTAGTCATGATTACCAAATGTGAACTGTATGTGTAAAAACAGTGATGAATACATTAGATCTTTATATTAGGCCAACAAGAAGAGGGGGCTTTAAAGGGAGAGGCCTGTTGAAACAGGAACCAGTTGTGAAAACACAAAGGTGGGAGGAAGCAAGGATAAAGGGTACAGCAAATTTGAGGGACATTGGATTTGTCCTGGGGAGAGACTGAGATGGGTCTGCTGCAGGCTGTCTCTGCTTTTTTTGGAAAAAATATTTCGCAGAAGGGACCCACAACTTTTAATGATCATTATCGTAAAAGCCATTGTGCTGCAGGTATTAGGAGGTTTGCTGAAGGTACAGCTGTCATGCAGCGGGGGGTTTGCTTTTTTAATAAACTATGACAGTTCACATTCATTGAAAAGTTAGAATAATTAATAAATCCATATGAAACAGTCCCTTAAAAGTGATGTTGTGTCTTCAGATTCGGTGCGCTTTGAGCTCACACTGCAAGCTTACCGTGCCACAGCCCAACCAAACTGCACTCTGGCACACCTCTTCCAATCAGGCCAGGGCCCGCCAACTGAACCGTGCCTGGGCCTGATTCAGAGCACTCACATTTATCAAACGAACTGGGAAACGTGCCTGGGCATGGTTCGGATAGCATAGTGTATTTTATTTTTTTTCAATTTTTTTCTATCTAATAAGTATTTTTACTTTATTTTTCTTCCAGTACCTAATTAAATACTATATGATGGGCCATTTTGGTTCCTGGGTAAGACATTTGTGATTGATGTGGTGGGAGGTCGGAATGTGTCTCAATTAACCACCCTAAACCAGCTCAGAGGATCAGTCAAGTCAGCTGGCTGTTCACCTCGATGTAGACAATCCATCTTTGTCAACCCATCTTGTCAAGTTGTTGGTTGTGTTTTTTTCTGGCAGCAGTTCTTGTTTTGAGATACCAGTGAGGAGGTGTGTCCCATTCAATATTGTGTTCTGAGTGAGAGTGAAGTAAAGCAATGGCTGTTTCATCTGTTGATTTTGGCACAACATTCTGATAAGCAAAGCTTAAATGTAGAGATATGTTTAGGATTATGTTTTTCAAATGGCATTTTGCTTTTGGACACTTATGAATGAAAGATAAAAAGCGAAGTATAGTCTGTCTACAGTTGTACAACATAACTTGTTTTTTTAAATTTAACTAACATTTGCTTAGAGCGCAAGCTTTCTACAAATGTAGAATATAAACAAAAAATATATATAAATAATAAAATTTATATATATATATATATATATATATATATATATATATATATATATATATATAGCTTATGCAATGAGAACATACAAGAGAAACACTAACCAAGAGACTGTGATTCCAGAATCTGAATAAACAATATATTCCTTCTCCTGACTTGGTTTTTGGAGAACTGGCAACGTTTACCCACTTTACACATGTCATAAATATTTGCACACCGGTATAAGAATGTTAAATCTGGCTAATACAAAATGATCATTCAAGATTATTAAAAAACATTATATAGCATACATTTATTTAATAAAACCAACGCAATCTAACCCAGTTCTTTGCTTTGGTGATGGAGAATAGGTTGTAAATTTCAAACCCTGGATCAAACATGTTTAATATGATCGTGGAGGCACAGTTTGTAATGGCATTCTTAATTACAACATAAACTAAAAGCAAGCAAATATAATTGGAGTCATGTATTTATTGCAAATACAACAATATAAAAGCAATGCAAATATATTGCATTGCTTTACAAGTCCTATAAAGCCATACAAAGTCAGTTTAACCATTAAAGCAATTTTAAAGTTAATTAGCAACACACATTTAGTCAAACATTTTCAAAACCTAGATTGATACTGTAATTCTGCTAAACTTTAAACTTTATATAATAAATACTGTGCCTAAGAGTCAGCTTAAGGTGAAAATAATAACAATTGACATACCATCAGATATAATTGGAACAACAGCCACAGTGATAAACATAAAAAGCTCCATGTTCAGCTGAAGTTATGAGCATCTCTCTGGACTGTAAAAGTGGATGTTTGTAAACGATCTGGTGCTCAAAGGCAATGTGATAAATCAGTTTTGTTTTCTTTCGTGACTGAAAGAGATCTGTGCAACAAATGCAGACAAACCAGTTCTGATTAAACTGAAAAACAACATTATGACTATATGAATGGTTAAATCTGTGGAAGTGCACATGATCGTGGATATGTCGTTAAACTAAAATTGCATTTGGATGATTGCTTGCATTTAATGTTGTATTTCCATAACATACAATATCTAGAATTAAAAAAAAATCCAGTGAAAGCTCTTGATTCAGTTTAAGGAATGTTTCTAAACTGACACAGCTTTTGTTGCTTTTTCTCATTGTTGTAATGCTTGTTTTACTGCCTGTCTCTCAATGACACTCCTAAAATATATATGTTTGAAACTAGAAATGTATGTTTGATATTTAAAACTTAATCAGTATATAAGTATCTTTAAAAGCTGCATTTATATAACAGAACTTAAAGATTGAGGTAACCGGGCTTTGTTACTTTTTACTCCTGTAAATGTATTTTCTGGGAGTGTTTATTCTAGATCACAAGGGCTACGACACCCTGCGCAGCGAAGGGGCGTGGCCAGAGGCACTGTAATGTTATAGCAGAGAAAGCTAAAATGCCGTCCAAGTGCTGCTATTTCCACAGAGCTTCTTCTGTTTCTGTATTTGAGCTTCCAAAGCACACGACACAAAGAAATGCTTACAGTTTAACTTTATGTTCCAGAGATTTATAAAAAATATATAGCTCTAGCATTTGACAAAGGAGAGCCTCCAGAATCTCTCCCATTTCAGTGCTGGATTCGGTTAAAACTCCGCCAACATATGAAGCTGTGGATTGTGAGCCACAACCTGGAAGTATATTTATTGGTTAAAAATGATTTATTGCATGCATATTTTCTAACATTAACGGTACGTTGTAGCTAGGACGTAAGCAAGGATGTAAACAATGGGAAATGCTGTTTGGCACCGCTAACAATTTAGCTACAAATTAATATTTTTCAGTCAAACCACTGTAAACAGCCACAATCTTCAAAAGCGCTGCAGTGTCTCTCTATGAGGAAGCTTTCAGTGTCTCTCCATGCTGTCGATTTTCGTTCGTTCTACGTCTCAAATAACAAACTCGCAAAAGATATGAGAACATTTTATATAACTTACACATGCTTATTCTGAAGATATGTGAAAGACACTTGTCAGATTTTATTTGAGAGAGCAGGTGTGAGGTTCAGTAGTGTCCTCTGTGTTATTTTCTGTCTGATTCAGGCAGCTAATGCTGCAAACAGCTGCTCTGACTGACTATTAACAAAGCACAAAAGCGCGTCCTGTGACATGGAGCCAATTCGTGAATCACAGCACATTTTGTTAGTTGACCAATCAGAGCCTCTTGAGGGTGGGCCTTTTGGAGGAACTAGGAAATATGACAGTTGTTTTCATGTTAGCTGAGTAGCTTTATATAATTAAAGTAAGATATATGAAAAAATAACCAGATTTTTTACAAGTAAAGCATGAGCACACATTGCTTTGCATCTTATAAACACAACCAAGCCTTAAAATACACTGTGGACCACCCCTTTAATGTTTTTTTTAAGTATACTTGTTTAAGTTCACTGAAGCAGTACTAAAAATATATGATTTAATCTATAACTTCTACAAACATATAAAGCATATAACATATAAGACATAATGCCTCTCCAATCTAGTTCTATGAATCTGAGTCTTCTATACAGTAATGTATGCACTTATTAATGATATATGGTCTGCCCTCCTCCTCTCCCTGTATCTCGAAAAGTAGGCAAACAGCATAGATGAACTTGATTATAAACCTGAAAGCATTCGAAATCACACACAGTATACCTCTTCACCTCCCCTGTTTCTCTCCTCTTCAGGTGATTTCCTTCTCTCTCTCTCTCTCTCCTTTTTCTGTCTGTCTGGCTCTTTCCTATTCAGACACATGATGAGTTCAGTCTGCACTGCGCTGCCATTAGTCTCCTACACCTGATTAATACTAACTTGCTCATCTGATGTTGAAGTTGCCATAAGGTCTTCTTATATACAGGTACCCTCATTCTCCTGAACATAGGTCTAGTTGAAGAAGATGTGTATACATGGAACATGCCTCAATAAAGATGCCTCCCTCTCTTTTTCTCTTGTGTTTGCTTAATCCACTTGTTCGGTCATTTTGTTCTATGACAACTACTACACTACAGTCTGCTCAATTCAGCGCGGGTTATTTCAAAACTGATGTTTCCGCGCTTGGCCAATTACAGCTTAATAAAAAATCTGCTTGCTTTTTATAATATAAATATAATGATAATAATAATAATATATGATGATGACAACGCAGTGGCGCAGTAGGTAGTGCTGTCGCCTCACAGCAAGAAGGTCGCTGGTTTGAGCCTCGGCTTGGTCAGTTGGCTTTTCTGTGTGGAGTTTGCATGTTCTCCCTGCGTTCACGTGGGTTTCCTCCGGGTGCTCCGGTTTCCCCCACAGTCCAAAGACATGCGGTACAGGTAAATTGGGTTGGCTAAATTGCCTGTAGTGTATGTGTGTGAATGAGTGTGTATGGATGTTTCCCAGAGATGGGTTACGGCTGGAAGGGCATCCCCTGCGTAAAACATGTGCTGGATAAGTTGGTGGTTCATTTCACTGTGGCAACCCCAGATTAATAAAGGGACTAAGCCGAAAAGAAAATGAATAAATTAATGAATAATACATGATAGCGACTTTTTAAAAGAGAAAATATAGTCGCTATATGTTTTACAGAGAGGGAAGCACCTTTATTATGGCATGTTCCATCTATTAAAATGTTCTTCAAAAGGAGCCATGAGGTCGGAGAATACAGGTGAAGTAGGGCTAGTTGTGGCAAATCATGATGAACAGGCTAACCAGTTAGAAAGAAGGCAACTAACATTGTAAACTCAAATGAATTCTATTAACATGTCACTAACATTTAACACCAGGTGTAAAATAACAGTTTCTAGAATATTTAAAATAACTATTTAGATGTTATTTATACACACAGGGGCAGATTTAACCAATAAGCAAGGTAAGCAGTAAGTCAAATCAAATCACTTTTATTGTCACATCATCAGCAGCACGTGTGCTATGATGAGTGAAAAGCTTAGTTAAAGCTAAAGTTAAAGCCCCAGGACATCTGGGGGTCCCCAATAAATATCTAGAAATATAAATTGTACCT
>CAIGQZ010025834.1:14978-35331 GCA_903798205.1 Danio tinwini
TTATAAAACCTATATTTATCTTATAATATTATTATTAATATTTGTAATTCTATCATATTTTGTATCAAAATATGTCAAACAAATAATTATTTTACGTGATTAAATATTACTTAATACACAATAAAATATAATAGTATTATAATAACCTAAAGAAAATATATCCACCACCCTCAATCATGGAACAGTCCAGCAGTCAAATTTATAAAACCTATATTATTATTATTAATAGTTGTAAATTCATTTTAAGACATATAATTATTTAAAATGTAAAGGTCACATTGAGATAAAACATAGAAAAATAGATGGTATAAAAAGTGATATAAAAAACTGCTAAATCAATAAAAATAGAAAAAAAGTTAAAAAGGGTGCATTTCAGGACTTGGTGCCCCATGCTGGGGTTGCTTAGGGCACCCAAATGTCTAAATTCTCCCCTGTATATACGTACATATGGAATAGGCTAAACATTATTAACTACCCACAAGGCACATGTGACATTACATTTTCATTTTTTTTTTTATGTTTCCTTTCTATTAAAAATAAATGTATTTTCAATCTGATATGTAATGGGAAGAGAGAAAAAAATAATGAGTTCAGCAGGCGCTGAATTCAAGCTAGGTTGATAATTGATCGCCTTAAAACATGTTGTCTCAGTCAATTAGACTGTTGGGCGAAAATCGTGCAAATAGCTTATTGCAACAAGGTGTGCTATTTGCACTTAGCCTAAACAGACAACCCCAAAATTTGGTGGATAGGGATGATTGGGAGACCATGATCAGTAAGAGCCAATGGATGGGAATTTGGCCAGGACACTGGGGTTACACCCCTGAGAAGTGCAATGGGACCACAGAGAGTCAGGACCTCGGCCAAAGCTTTCGCTTTGAAATAAGATTATTTTACTATCCCAACAAGTCAAAATCTTAAAGCAAAAAAAGCAACTTTTGCAGTTTAACGTCCAAGATTTAAATAAGATCACAATATTTATGTTCAGATAAAAATTTGTAACCACTAACATTCCACTAACATTGGCACCACTGGAATAGAAATGACCACCATTTGCAAAAACAGAAAATATGATGGTTACCATCAGAATAAACAAAACAGAATATCTGACCATAGATTCACGTAAACCTTTACAAACATGTTCAGCTCCCTCACGTTTACTAATAAACACTCAAAAATAAATAATTTCACATTTTTAAAACAATCCAGTAGTATAAAAAAGCTGTACATCAGTCAGTTTGTGGTCATATATGTAACAACTCTTTGTTTGGTAACATTTATTAAAAATATATAATACAAATGGTTCATTCAGTCTCATTTTGTTAGTTCATACACATGAGGAACACTTTTTTTTTGCAGACAGAAAGGACCAAAATAGTTTAAGTCTCATTGCAGTGAAAGAAGTGTGGGTAAAGTCTCCATTTCATGATTCTCTGTTGTGCTCTGTGGACAAAATATTGTTATTTGTCAGCTGCACATCTGAACTCCACACTAAGATGACAACATTTATCCAGCTGATCATCTCATAAATCATATATAACATTAGCATATCACCTCATGTTGACAACTTCGAGGGCAGTTCCTTTGACTGTGTGTAGATCTGTATTAGAAAACAAAACTACTTATTTAACATTGATACACAAATAGCTGAACGTGTGTTTTATGCAGTTTTACTGCAGGGCATTTGAATGCTTTATTCTAAATGGCTAATGAATATTCTAAAGTGTGCAGTTATTTTCATATAAACACACAGCTAAAGTAGTTCCAGCAGGTTTTGAGAGCATTACAGCTCCATATCACTATGAATGATTTCAGTTTCTTCACATATACAAGAGTCAAAAATCATATGAAAACACAACAGAAGGCTTTGGATGAGATGCACTAGTGATACACACAGGAGCAGTTTGAGGACAAAAACCTGACAAATGTCTGAAATAAAACATCTGAACAGTGGCTTTTAACAGTTAGGTCTGGGAACTGTGGTATACATGTAATAACTGACTTTGTGAATTATGTGAAAATAAAGCACACCCCATACTTGTCTCAGTTTTCCAATAATTCAACAACTTGTCGCCAATTATTCCTTATGTCAAACCAACGCAATCTCAAGGCAATTCGTCACTTTTTGATTTAGTGGCTAATTCGTATGAATTCGTACAATCTCATTCATACAATTTAGTGTGATTTGCTTATCACCAAATGACGGTTGGGTTTAGGGGCGGGGTTGGGTGCCACGCCTCCTTTTTTAAATTGTATAATTTCATAGGACTCAACTTGTACAAATTCGTACGAATTAGCCACTAAACTGACAAAACATAAAATATTTACGTTTACTTGTGAGATCAGGCTGAATCAAACATGCATGCACAGCAAATGCATTCATGAGAACAGTGTCGAGTAAAAATCTGAACTTACCCTTTTCTAAGAACCTTCCCTATGTGAAAGGAGACATAAAAAGAGACAAAACAGTTAATAATAAATAAATGTTAATAAACAACCGATCAAAATTAGAATCACTGTATGCAAAAATTACATTTAATAAAATGTAAAAGGTTAATTAACAATTGTTTGAATGTATATTTTATTAAATGTTTGACCATTATCAAACATTATGAGACACTGATCTCTGCACCAAATTTTATTTATTTATTTATTTATTTATTTATTTATTTATTTATTTATTTATTTATTTGTGCATGGTGTGTGTGTGTGTGTGTGTGTGTATTTTAAATATATTATCTAGGTTGGTCAAAACAGTACAGTACTTACAGTAATTTATAGTGTATATAAATACACTGTTACATACAGTAAGGATTACAGACAACGAAATCAATGGCTCATCATAATATATTATCTTATCTAAGAAATGTATTTAAAGAGCCCCTATTATGGGTTTTTGAAAATGAGCTTCCATGCAGTGTCTAACACAGCACTAAGTGAATGAAAACATCCAGCTGAGGTTTAAATCTGAAAGTCCACCGTGTTAAAAACTATTGATTCTTTCGCAAAGTCGAATAAATGAATCAAGTTGGGTTCGGATCTTTTGCTTAAACGCATCGACATCGACACGATTCACGACCAAATATGTACTTCCAGGTCTGCTAAAATGTGAGCGGAGATTCGGCTGTGGGGAATAAAGGGTTAACGTTCATTTTCACAACTTCTTCCTCTGAATCGTAACATGTAAGTGTAATTACAATTGTTGCTTTGTTTTAAACGCAGTCGACCAATCTCAACAGACTGGGCCATCAGTCCAATCAGGGCAGATTAGCTTCGCGCTAAGGAGGGGTTTGGGAACAAATGAATCACTAAACGATTCATAATGGAGTCGCTGGGATAATTAGGTAAAAATAAATGCACATTATAAGACAATGAAAGTGCTTTTTAACCTTGCATACATGTCAGCATGTTGTTGGGGACCCCCAAAACCAAAATATGACCTGCAAAATATGGGCTCTTTGGTTCTTTTAATAGTCTATCTTCTTGCCACTATTCTGTAATTTCTGCACTGTGTCATGCAAAATCCAATAACAAAATGATAAAAGTATTGGCAAACAAAAGATTTTTTATACTTACAGAATGAATGTATTTGTAACAACAGCCAGTAATAGGCAAAAACACATTCAGAAGGGAAGACGATGACTCTCAGATCCCCAATGACACGCTCTCCAGTTCCTAAAATATAACAGTCACACTTTACTTTAAGATAAAATTCTGACAAAGCATTAACTAGGACTTTCAGCTCAATAAACTCCTAATTTGCTGCTTTATTAATAGTTATCAAGGTAGTATTTGGGTTTAGGTATTGGGTATAGGATTAGGGATGTAGAATAAGATCATTAATAATAATAATAATAATAATAATAATAATATTTTTTTTATTTATACAGTGCCTTTCCAGAGCTCAAGGACACTTTACAAAAAATGCAACAAGAAGAGATAGTACAAGCAGATAAATATAGAGACAGCAATAGATACACAAACATACAGGAAGTCAAATATAACAAACTGGAAATACTAAAACAAGACCTAAGAGACAAATAAACAGAGTGCAGGTGGACCAGATAAAGTGGTCAGTTTGGCAGTTCAGAAGTGAAGCATTCAGAAAATAAGTGAGTTTTAAGCAAAGATTTGAATTCAGAGATATTATCAGCAGAACAGAGTGAGCGTGGTAAAGAGTTACAGAGTTTGGGTGCAATAAGACTAAATGATCTGCCCCCCCATTAAAGAAAGGCGGTACCGAGGGACAGCGAGAAGGCCAGAATCAGAGGACCATAAAGAGCGAGTTGAGGTGTAGGGGACAAGCATATTGCAAAGATAAAAGGGAGCTAGGCTATTTAGAGATCTAAATGCAAGTAGGAGAATTTTTTATTTAATGCGGTATGCAACTGGGAGCCAATGGCGGTCGTACAGGATTGGGGTTATATGAGCAAAACGTTTGGTATGAGTGAGTTTTCTAGCCGCAGAGTTTTGGATATATTGTAATCTAGAGATGAGGCTGGCAGGCAGACCAATGAAAAGGGAATTACAGTACTCAATGCGTGAAGAGACAAATACATTGACGACAGTCTCAGCATCCTTGCTACTGATGAAGGGACGCAGATCATTCAGATTATGTACTTGTTATTTAGTAATAAATGACCAATATCTTGACAATAGGCAGGTAATTTGCCACTAGTTAAGAGTAAGAATTGGTTCCTATATTAAAGTGTTTTCAATTTAACATTTAAAGAACACTGAAGAGGAGCATGGTTGGTTGTAGAAGGGATACAGCTGTGGCTGGAGGGTAACAAGAATTAATTAATTAATTTTCCTTCGGCTTAGTTTCTTATTTATCAGGGGTCGCCACAGAGAAATGAACTGGCAACTATTCCAGCATATGTTTTACACAGCGGATGCCCTACAGCTGCAACACATTACTGGAAAACATCTATACATGCTCACATTTACACTCTCACATACACTACGGACAATTTTGATTATTCAATACACCTACAGCGCATGTCTTTGGACTGTGGGGGAAACCGAAGCACCTGGAGGAAACCCACGTCAACCACTGAGCCATCGTGTCATCCTAACAAGAATTTATATTATTTATTACATCACCCATTAAATAGCATTTTATTAATCTTTACTACCACCTCAAACCCTCAATGTAATGTAAAAAACAGTATTTATTGTTGTACGGTAATTGTTGTATTGTTGTGATAATATAAATAATTCTTGTTAACTTCTGGCCGCATATGTATCCCTTCTAGACTATACTGAGAAACATGCATGCCGGATATTTCAAAACAAATTGGTAAAACAATTTGTAATATGTACACTCTCAGAAATAAAGGTACGCAAGTTGTCACTGGGGTGGTACCTTTTTAAAAGCTACAAATTTGTACCTGAAAGGTCCATATTAGTACCTCAAGGGTACATACAGGGAGTGCAGAATTATTAGGCAAATGAGTATTTTGACCACATCATCCTCTTTATGCATGTTGTCTTACTCCAAGCTGTATAGGCTTGAAAGCCTACTACCAATTAAGCATATTAGGTGATGTGCATCTTTGTAATGAGAAGGGGTGTGGTCTAATGACATCAACACCCTATATCAGGTGTGCATAATTATTAGGCAACTTCCTTTCCTTTGGCAAAATGGGTTAAAAGAAGGACTTGACAGGCTCCGAAAATTCAAAAATAGTGAGATATCTTGCAGAGGGATGCAGCACTCTTAAAATTGCCAAGCTTCTGAAGCGTGATCATCGAACAATCAAGCGTTTCATTCAAAATAGTCAACAGGGTCGCAAGAAGCGTGTGGAAAAACCAAGGCGCAAAATAACTGCTCATGAACTGAGAAAAGTCAAGCGTGCAGCTGCCAAGATGCCACTTGCCACCAGTTTTGCCATATTTCAGAGCTGCAACATCACTGGAGTGCCCAAAAGCACAAGGTGTGCAATACTCAGAGACATGGCCAAGGTAAGAAAGGCTGAAAAACGACCAGCACTGAACAAAACACACAAGCTGAAACGTCAAGACTGGGCCAAGAAATATCTCAAGACTGATTTTTCTAAGGTTTTATGGACTGATGAAATGAGAGTGAGTCTTGATGGGCCCGTGGCTGGATCAGAAAAGGGCAGAGAGCTCCAGTCCGACTCAGACGCCAGCAAGGTGGAGGTGGAGTACTGGTTTGGGCTGGTATCATCAAAGATGAGCTTGTGGGGCCTTTTCGGGTTGAGGATGGAGTCAAGCTCAACTTCCAGTCCTACTGCCAGTTTCTGAAAGACACCTTCAAGCAGTGGTACAGGAAGAAGTCTGCATCCTTCAAGAAAAACATGATTTTCATGCAGGACAATGCTCCATCAGCAAGTACTCCACAGCGTGGCTGGCAAGAAAGGGTCTAAAAGAAGAAAAACTAATAACATGGCCTCCTTGTTCACCTGATCTGAACCCCATAGAGAACCTGTGGTCCATCAACAAATGTGAGATTTACAAGGAGGGAAAACAGTATACCTCTCTGAACAGTGTCTGGGAGGCTGTGGTTGCTGCTGCACGCAATGTTGATGGTGAACAGATCAAAACACTGACAGAATCCATGGATGGCAGGCTTTTGAGTGTCCTTGCAAAGAAATGTGGCTATATTGGTCACTGATTTGTTTTTGTTTTGTTTTTGAATGTCAGAAATGTATATTTGTGAATGTTGAGATGTTATATTGGTTTCACTGGTGAAAATAAATCATTGAAATGGGTATATATTTGTTTTTTGTTAAGTTGCCTAATAATTATGCACAGTAATAGTCACCTGCACACACAGATATCCTCCTGAAATAGCTACAGTAAAACTAAAAACAAACTAAAAACTACTTCCAAAAATATTCAGCTTTGATATTAATGAGTTTTTTGGGTTCATTGAGAACATGGTTGTTGTTCAATAATAAAATTAATCCTCAAAAATACAACTTGCCTAACAATTCTGCACTCCCTGTATTAGTACCTAAAAAGTACAAAAGTGTTCCTCTTAAAATTTTTAGGCACTAATATATACTTTTGAAGTACCAACATGGACCCTTTAAGTGCAAATGTGTACCTTGTGAAAATGTACTACCCCAGTGACAGCTCGCATACCTTTATGTGTGTAATGTCATCAATCTGTGTTCTGTTCATTTTCAGCATGATTTCTGCATAATTAGATCACATGGTTTTACTGTAAAATATCAGTATTATATCTATTAATGGCATACATTACAAATATACACACATATACAATCATATAATCATTTTAAAATATGATATTCACTCACGTGCTTTCAGGATGAGTTCTGCTGTCAGTGAAACAGAGCTCAACAAAACAACACCAACTACTCCAAACATGTACATGATCTCATTACAGAGAAACACTGAAACAGACACACAAAAACTAAACTATTAAATAGTTGCAATAATGAAACAGATCTCCTTTCTTTCCAATATTACATATTGACCTATTGATCATTGAGTAATTACAAGTGTTTGATCCTTGATGTCGCAGTTGTCTGTGGTCTCCTGGATGCTCTTTTGCTGTTAAAATAAAACTCAAACGGATAAGCAGAAAATATGACTTTATTTTATGATCTTTTCTATTCTAGTATGAAAAAAAGACAGACAGCTTGTTTCTTTTTGAAACATTAATAAATCCAAAAAATGTAATAAATCGAGATGGCCTAGACCAGAGTCAAACTCAGTTACTGGAGTTCAATTCACAGTTCTGCACAGTTTAGCTTTGACCCTAACTAAACATACATGACCAAACTAATTGAGTCCTTGCTTGAAATGTAAACATTAGGGGCTGTTTACACCAGGGGTCTTATTTATAAACATAGCATATGCACAAAACAGGGGTAGAGAGGACAAAAACACATTCAGAAGGGAAGACGATGAAACTCAGATCTCCAAGGGCATGCTTTCCTAAAATTTTCTAAAATATAACAGTCACACTTTATGTTAGGGTACAATTTAAACAAAGTATCAGCTATGACTTTTAGCTCCATAAACTCTTAGTTTGCTACGTATTAATAGTACGTATTAATAGTTATTGAAGTAGTATTTGGGTTTAGGTATCTGGTATCAGATTAGGTATGTAGAATAAGATCATGCAGATCAAGTACACTGTAAAAAAAAATCTGTAATTTTACAGTTTATTTCCGGCAGGTGGGGTGCTGAAAAAAAAGTTAAATTACAGCCGTTAAATTACAGAAATTTACTGTAAAATAACAGGGGTTGAATTACAGAAATTTACCTGAAATTTAAATAAGGAAATTTCTGTAATCTAATGTCCGTTGTTTTACAGTAAATTTCTGCAATTTAACAGCCGGTATTTTACTTTTTTTTAATAAACCGTAAAATTATGAATTTTTTTTACAGTGTACTTATTAATTACTAATAAAAAGCCAGTATCTTATGTACATACTCTCACCTCCCACACCAAGTTTGTGATCTATATAAAAACAAACTTTATGGAAGAATGTGCGCAGTTGTAAAACTTGAAGTAAACTTATTTAAGTGAAATAAGGGCTTCATCATATGAGCCATAAACATTAATGAATAAGTTAAAATTTAATTCTGGTATATGTTCACTTTTTAAAAAGTTTCTACACAAATCAGATCACTTCACTGGTCACTTCACACATTTGTTTCTAATGGGATAGGTGTCCGATCGTAAAAACAACAGGTGTAAATGCTGAAACCAAATCGAGGCGGATATAAATAAGATTGCTCAGACCACTAAAACCCAATCCCAACTCTACCCCTTAGCCCTTCCCCTTACCCCTACCCCTTGTAATGCATGTTGATGTAAAGAGGTAGGGGTGTTCCAGTTCTTTTTAACTTGAAGGTGTAAGGGGAAGGGCTAGATAGCCCTGGAAAATAAAATTTTGTTTAGCTGCACAAGTGAGTCAGGAGATGCACAGATTTAAGTATTTTTTGTTATTATTAATATTCTTTACATCAAACAAGCATATGGTTTAACTCATTCATAACCACAGTCATGTTTTACGATCATGCTTTATGAAATTAAAATGATAAAAACAATGCTAAGTTCATCATCATATCATCCCTAATAATAACTCCTGTATAGCAGTCCCACAACATGCTTTCACATCTGTCACTTGAATACCCTGTCAGAAAAGTCTAAAGGCTGTCAATTACCTTTTTACAGTGTCTGGTGTAATGTTAATGTTGTTTTCTTGTGTTTACATAGATGAATATGTAAATGCACAGTACAGTTAAGATCTTATTGCCACATTATATCATTATAATAACATGATATCAGTGATTTCCTGAAGATAAATACCAAAAAATAACACAACTGGAATAACTACAGTAGTCAATAGCTATGTTTCCATCCAAAAATGCAAATTAAATTTATTCGCAAAACTGAAATATAGCATAAAAAGATGTGTGAATAAAGCAGCGTTTCCATTCACTGAGTCAAAGACAACAAAATCATCACTTTCTGATTAACTACCCCCAAATGTTAACAGTAAAAATGGAATTTACCGCATTAGGAGAAGCTGCGTAAATCCTTTCTTTATTTAATAAATGACTTGCGCACAATTCCGACACGCAATGAACGTGTGGTGGCATTTTAATGCGTGAGACACTCTTGACACTCTTGACAGTTCTGGAGGTCATTAATAATATTAATAATATTATTAATGACCTGGAGGTCATTAATAATATAACACTAACACTGAAACGGTTAAGGCGTTTTAGAATGACCAAAACAACCATACATTTTTAGGCGCATTTTCAAAATGTATGTGCATCTTGGCGTTTCCATCAATTGATTTTTATGCCAGTCTTCAAAATGCACATAAAAATAGGGGGATGGAAATGTAGCTACTGTCATCAGTCTCATATGAAGCAAGAGTTTGCGATGACATTTGATGATGTGTGCGGTGTTGTAGTGGTATCCCATTTCTTAAGGGTAAATTTGAAGCTCTTCTCCTTCACACTGTGTTTCACAGGCCAAGGGGAAGGGGTTGGGGTACGAAAAATAGAATTGGTATTGATCTTACAATGCATCTGGTTGCATGGGTCTAAATGCAAACAGCGTGTTCTAATTGTACTCCTCCCCAATATTAAAAAAATCAAATAGTGAGAGGCGTGTTGTGAGCTAAATGACCATAAGATATAACAGAGCAAAAAACATAAGTTAATGAAAATGATGTTTTACTGAAACATAAATAAAGCCTGCATATAAACTCATTTGTATCCCAAATAAGATGTGTAAAAATGTAATTACATGTGTGACACTATTGTAGAATGAAATCATATCTGTTTAGAGAAGATGCATTTAAGTGGACAAATGTAAATGGCATTGTTTTTACAAATCAGATACTGTATACTATCAGAAAAACATGCATGAGGGGACCAGGTGTAAACAGGCCCTCAGTGTTTGAAGGAACTACATGATGTATGGTAGTAAATTAATTTTGTAATATGGATTATAAAAAAAAATCAGAGATAAAAAATTAAGTTCTTGTGAACAGAATTATTTATATCATGCCATCATGACAGAAATTATTGTAAATTGTTGCTATTTTTAATTCCATCATTTATTGATTTTTAAATGTCCACATTTGTGGAATCACCCCAGAGTATTTCTCACAATGTGCAAAATTAAGTCATTAATAGTGTAATCAAAATATACACACCAAACTGACAACATTTGTGTGGTAAAGTTTTAGTAGTGTAAATGTTTTGTGTTCTCCTAAGTGATGAGGCATTTTAAGTCAGTGATGGACAATACCTTGCACAAGGATCGCGATGATCTTCAGAACTTCAATAAATGAAATGACACAGATCCACTCCAAGCGCTCTGACAATTAAAAACAGAACTTTAGATCAGCACAACATGTCTAATAAAACAGATGACTATAGCCTATTATGTATATGAGCAATCACTCTTCACTCATCAAAATGCATTATACATTAATCATTGTAACAGGTCATACAATCCAAACTTGAATGTTCCAACAAAAAAAGATGAGCTTCCCAAATCCAAATAAATAAAGAAATATTATTTTTTAAATGTATTTGATGTTTTTTTTATACATACCTTTCTCCCTTTCCAACATGAGTATATGAATATAAATCACTAGAATAATAACTAGAACTGATATTGCTATTATCCACAATACTACTATCCATGTTCTGCAGAAACCTGTCAATGAAAAGATGACCATGAGCTTTCATTAAATTTCAAAGGTCACAAACTAAAACTGATTTACTCACAATTTAATCAAGTAGTTATAAACCTTTGAGTTTTTTTTTTTTTTTTGAACTCTAAAGAATATTTATTGAAGAAAGCTGAAAACCTGTAACCATTGACTTTCATAGTAGAAAAAACAAATACTATAAAAGTCAAGGGTTACAGCTTTGGAACATGTAAAGGATGAATAAATTGTAAGGTAATTTTTGGTTTTGGGTGAACTATTTGTTTTAATAATCAAAATGTTCTTCCCCTTTAATGATATCACAACACATTTTCTAAAGCTGTTCAACAAGCTTACAATTTTATTGAATTAAATTTTTGCTTTTGACATTACAGATTGTTTTGCTTACCCCATTGGCAGATTATTGTGCTTGCTTTAGGGGGGGGGGGGGGGGGAGATCACTTAATTTTGGCATATTATTTCTTAAAACAAGACTATATTTATGCTCGTCTAGAAAATGCTTTTTGATTTTGGACTAAAAATGAACCAAAAAAAAAAAGTCAGAAAAGCTATTTTTGCAGTGTAGTCATAACATTTTTCCAGTTGGTCACAAAGTTTGATTGCACTATAATTTCCAATAGAAATGCAACACTATAATCACAAGATTTTATCACATATTCTCAAGAGGTGAAAATCAGGAATAAATCCTAAACACAGTACCTAAAACTCCTGTTTTCCAGTATTAGAAATGTGTTAAAAATGCCATACCATCATACTACTCTTTCTATTTCTGCAGTATCCAGTATGTAACCTATGCATAGTGTGCACATAATATGCACATAACCTAAGGTATTTGCCAGAATCTGCTAACAAATCTCAAATCAGTAGCTGCAATAAAATTGCATACTATCACACAAGTCATACTCAATTGGCAGTATGCAATATGTGTAAATAGCATGCACATTCCCTGTATGGGTAAAATGGGTGAAAACTTAAACTTGACTTGTGCTTATTTTTTTAATGTTACACTGGTAATTGAGGTTTTTTTCTTTAAAGATGTAAATAATTACTCCAGTGACATTTTAGCATATGTTTGCAAAAAAAAAAAAAAGAAGAACACAAAATAAATGTGCATATATACAGTTGAATATGAACAGAATTATTATCTCCCCTTTGATTTTTTATTTATTTATTTTATTTCCCAAATGATGTTTAACAGAGCAAGGACATTTTCACAGTATGTCTGATAATATTTTTTCTTCTGGAGAAAGTCTTATTTGTTTTATTTTGGCTAGAATAAAAGGAGTTTTTAATTTTTTCAAAACCCATTTTAAGGTCAAAATTATTACCCCCTTTAAGCTCATCATCGTTATACAATAACTTGCCTAATTACCCTAACCTGCCTAGTTAACCTAATTAACCTAGTTAAGCCTTTAAATGTCACTTTAAGCTGTATAGAAGTGTCTTGAAAAGTATCTAGTCAAATATTATTTACTGTCATCATGGCAAAGATAAAATAAATCAATTATTAGAAATTAGTTAATAAAACTATTATGTTTTGAAATGTGTTGAAAAAATCTTCTCTCCGTTAAAACAGAAATTGGGGAAAAAATAAACAGGGGGGCTAATAATTCAGGGGGGCTTATAATTCTGACTTCAACTATATGTAGTTGTTTTGATTAAAAAATAACTACATCTAATAAGTACTAACATTTGTATACAAAGATATTTGTAAAACAAAATAAAACTTTTTTTTTCTCAACTCACTCAGAATAGCAACTTACCTAATGTAGGTTATGTGAATCAGATTCAACTATGGTAAATTATTATTATTATTTTTTAACTTGAATCAATTAATGCAGATGTTACCACACCAACATTTATCTCACAAATCATTGTAATAGCAGTTGTAATGCATTAATGTACATAGTATGTATTATTTTGTACATTATGACATAAAGTAGTGGATAATTCATTCATGTATTCATATTTCTTCAGTTTAGCCTCTGATTATCAGGGGTCGCCACAATGGAATGAACCTACTATTCCATCATAATGTATGTTTTACACAGCGGATGCCCTTCCAGCTGCAACCCAGTACTTGAAAACACCCATACACTCTCGGATTCACACACACTCATACCAAATTAGTTAATCCAAATCATTTACACCACATGTCTTTTGACTATGGGGGAAACCGGAGCACCCAGAGGAAACATGCAAACTCCACAGAGAAATGCTAACTGATCTAGCCAGGACTTATTGAACTTCTTGCTGTGAGGCGACAGTGCTAACCACTGAGCCACCTAGTGCATCATTATAAATGCATAATTATTATATTTGTAAGGTAACAATTTCAGTAGCTATACATGCAATGCTGGTAATGTCATGTGACAACATTGTGTCAAACTACCCTTTGAAAACAAATGAGCATGCTGCCTTATACTATATATTCTTAAAAATGTAGTAGCCCATATGTACTGTATACTGGGCAGTAGGCAGTATGCCATTTTGAACAACATGGTGGCTACAGTTTACTGGCTAAAAAAGCTCTCAAGATGACTTTGAAAGAATTCATTTTAAAGTGACTTTGACGCTCACTTTTCACAACAGAATCATATAATTGTTACCATTTTTTATGCTAATTTTACTTCAGAATGCAATTACAGTGCTTCAGTAAAATGGATAACTTCGGTTTTAAACTGACTTACTGTATGTAAACATTATATAGTTGTATATTTATATTAGGGGCGACACGTTGGCACTTAGCACTGTTGCTTCACAGCAAGAAAGTCGCTGGTTCAAGTCTCGGCTGGGTCAGTTGGCATTTCTGTGTGGAATTTGTATGTTCTCCACATGTTGGCGTGGGCTCCGGTTTTCCCCACAGTCCAAAGACATGTGCTATAGGTGAATTGAATGAACTAAATTGGCCTTAGTGTGTTTGTGAATGGATGTATAGGTGTTTTCCAGTACTGGGATGCAGCTGGAAGGGCATCCACTGTGTGAAACGTGCTGGATGAGTTGGCAGTTCATTCCTCTTTGGCGACCCCAGATAAATAAGGGACTAAGCCAAAATAAAATGATTGAAAGAATATTTATATTAAATGTATTAGATGTAAGCATTATATTTCACTAAATGATGCAAGTAAGAATATTAGATGTACCATTTCAACACCTACTATCTAAATACATTAAGGGTTTATTTAAAATGAACTTACATTTGAAGACTGCTGGCAGACGAATAACAAATGGCCATAATGTATAAATAACAGTCAAAACAACAAAAATATCAGGTCCTAAAATAAAAGAATACAATCCCGTTATTTTCCCACTCAAACTAAACAAACCAAAAACATAATTAAACCACATATAATGGTTACCCATGAGTTCTTAATCAGTTATTATAAACACGGTAGCACTTTACAATAACAGCACATGAAACATTAAGTGTTACTATGTCAACTAAACATTCCTTTATTATGAACTAATGATGAGTTCATGTATGCACTAATCATGAACTAACTTTAACTACAATATGGATCACATTGGTTCATGTGTGAATAACGGCTATTTTAATTACTTGTTAGTGCATGATTGTTTGTTAATTAATGTATTAATTACCGCATTAGTTTTTGCTTAATTTAACCGTCAAACTCATGAGCTGTAAATATATAATTATATCATGACTTTACTTGGAGGGGCTCATCATCATTAACACATTTTTAGCTACTCATGAACTTCCTATGCACGTCTGTCTAGCGCGTTTACACTGAATAACAATAGAAAAGTGTTCTGTCAACATTAACATGAACTGTTTAAACACAGGAGTTCATGAGGAGTTAAGGATGATGTGCCCCTACAAGTATGACATAATTATACATTAACAGCTCATGAGTTCATATTGGTGAAATTTAGCTTAAACCTAAATGTTAATAGCAGTAATGTACTAACAAGGTATTAAGGTAGCCATATATACACATGAACTCATGTGAGTCATGTTGTAGTTAAAGTTAGTTCATGATTAGCGCACGCCTTAACTCATCATTAATGTTTAGTTTACATAATAACACATCCTTGTTCATGTACTCTCATTGTAAAGTGCTACCAAAAACACTAAAATAAGAGGTAGTATTTCATTATACATTCTGCTTTCGGTAAGTAACTTGCAAAAAACACTAATACACTGTCAGTTATTAGAGTAATAGAGACTATATTATTATTATTATCAATATTATTATTATTATTATTATCTGCTAACACTTTATTATAACATCATTATTTACAAACTGCTTGTTTCATATCAGTTCAACATATTTGCATTATTTTTATATACAGTGTCACCTAGAGAGGTATATCCAAATGAGAAAAACAACTGGGGAAGTTGGAAAGCAGACATCATGGAAATCAAGAAATGAGAATCCAAAAACGTGCATCCAAAAACTAATGAGAGACAGAGAGATAGAGAAAGATATTAAATATTAACTTTATTATTAACCGTGCAAGAAGAATCAAATCAATTAAATCTTCTTACCTGTACTCAATACGACGCATATCAGTACAAGAAGTCCAAAGAATATTACAGACATTGTGTAAGGTTTGAGGTCTGTATGATGTTCTCTTATTCTCCAACCATACGTGAAAAAAACTACAGAAATACATAAATTAAAAGTCACACAAAACTGAAGTCCTTAGTAAGTTCAGTACACGCTTAAAGATGAGGTGAACTAAACAGTGCTCTCTGGCTGTACCAATAGCAGGCCATACTATTTACATATTTTAGAAAAGACAAGGCAACAGTACACATGCAATCAAATACAAAGAAACTATAAATATTTTATTAAGAATCAGAATCAGAAAGAGCTTTATTGCCAGGTATGTTCACACATACGAGGAATTTGTTTTCGTGACAGAGCTTCTACAGTGCAACAGAATTACAGAGGACTAAAAAACAGATAATAAATATATTTTAAAAAGTAGTGGATGCAATATACAAATTGACAAGTGTATGTACAGGTGTATTACTATATACAACATAATATGTGCAGGTGTTATGTGCAAATTGGCATGTAAAGTGTGCTGTTAAATAAGTGTATGTGTGTATAAAAAAAAGTGCACTTAAGTGCCTCAGTTTTGTGAAATGTGGATTCACCTACCTGAATAAACAATTAGCGTGAAAAAGGATAATTCTCTTGTTGCTGTGAATAACCTGATCCACGATTTAAGTTTGCCTGTAAACACAAATAAACTGTTATTTTACTACATCACTATGTTAGTTTCGCCATGGCCAACTAAATAATGCTGTTTTCTTTTGACAGAGATCATTCTCACTCCCAAAATAAAAATATCCAAGCATGCCAAAGATGCTAGATTAATCCCACAAATACTTTATAAGAGGATTTATTAAATAAAACAATGTATACTTCAAAACCCATCAACTTATGCTCAATATGTATTTTACACATTTACCATCACAGTACATATTCACTATAACTTTTGTACTTTTCACTTTTTGCATATTATTTCATGCCTTAATGTATTTAAAAGCAATATCATTAATAACTAACAATAGTTCAATGCATTTATGGTTCTCTCTATGAAAAAATCTGTTATATCCCAACATACCTTGAAGATACTTCAAATAGGGCAAAGCCCAGACCAACATAATAGGTCTCAGAATATAAAGTGAAGAGCAGGTGATGGTCTCATGTAAAGATCCTGAAACAGAATGTATAATGTTGAAGACACAAAAAAGTTTTAGACTGACAAAACAGACACTTTTTTTTTATATTGACTTTTTTTTAACCTGAACATAACCAAGAGCACTAAACTACTGCACTCACCTTCAGTAAAGCCCCAAAGCATGAAGGCAAAAAACATACAGATGTTTGGGAAAAGGACCAGAGAAAGCTGTAGATTCCAGATTGTGCTGCTGGAGACTAAAGAGGAAATTCAGAATAATCACTATTACACGAGCAAAACACTTAGAGTAATACATACAGCATCGTTGATTAAAAATAATAATTAGCAATGTGTGACCATACCTGTGTTTTTTAATCTGCAGTGGATCAAAAAAGAGAGCAGAAGTACGTCTCCAGATCCAGCAGCAAAACAGAAAAACAACACAGCTATGTGCAAAGAAGAGAAACCTGAAGGGGGGAAAACATCAGGTATAACACTTAGAGCAGACATGACATTTTTCCAAACCATGGCTATTCTATTACATACTATTGAACACACTCAAAGTATTGAACAACCATCAACTATTGCTGAGCTCCGAAATTGCCAGGGCCATTGTCACCTTTTCCCTCTCACTTACACTGCCCCTGCATCCCCTACAGTATGAGCAGGGATGCTCTCTGTGACACAGCCAATCCTCCTGAACCCGCCTGGGTCCAGTCAGACTGACTGGAAAGTGTGTTAAGTCCCGGTTTACACAAAAATGCAAACAGGAAGCAAGTCAGTGTAAATGATGTTTATTTCCAGTGGCAAATCCACAAGAAGTGAGAATCTATTCACATGTGCAAACTACCAAAATGATGACAAAAAATAACACAAAGAAATAAAACAAATAAACACCTACAGGACAACACAAATGGTTTTGGCAGATTATCATTTGTTCTGCCTTGACGTCAGACAACAAAAAAGCCAGACATTCGTTCATTCATTATGCCAACTTATCTAGCAAATGTTTTACACAGCTGATGCCCTTTCAGCTGCAACCCAGTACTGGGAAATACCCATACACTCTCACATACACTACGGTCAATTTAGTTTAATTCACCTACAGCGCATGTCTTTGGACTGTGGGCGAAAACCAGAGCACCTGGAGGAAACCCATGCCAACATGTAGAGAACATGTAAACTTCACACAGAAATGCCAACTGATGCAGCCGGGAGTCGAACCAGTGACCTTTTTGCTGTGAGGCAACAGCACTAACCACTGAGCCACTGTGCCACAAAATACCAGACAATAAAACATAAAACAAATAGTATGTCGTATGTGCGTATCATTTTTATATGTAATGAGTCCAGTAGTAAAATCAGAGTCAAGAGAAAAAAAGGACATGTGCACCTGCTAATCTGGAAGTTACCTTTGCATGGTTGAAGTAAGAGTCTGCGCAAGTATGTTCGCCAAATCTGCCGCTCCCAGCAGCACTGTCTGGGCCCTAAGACAGCAAGTCAGCTACTAAAATTAAATTTCCCTGGGAAATCTCATACCTTGAAGGTAAATGGCTGAAAGGAAAGATACCATCTCAAGACCCTTGCATTGTGGTCTTTTGACGAGTTTTGTCAAGATCAATGTCAATGATTGACAGCCTGTCTTTAGGTCAAACTCTCTTTCCATGAGGAAATAACAGAGGGATTTCAGAGATAACTTTATAATTCTTCTCAACGGTGAAGTACCTGCTCTCGAGGTAACAGTTTCAAAACAGCAAAAATTCCAGTGTTAAATGTACAGTGTGATTTTGTTGGTGTTGTTCAGTGTTAAAACCGGAGTACATTTTAATCCACGAGTGTGAAAGAGCTTATATTTAAGAGTTGTTGTTTTTCAGTAAAACTTGAAGTAAACTTTTAACCCAATATGCAATGCGTTTCTAACTCAATTTCATGGCAATTCGTAACTTTTTAATTTAGTGGCTAATTCGTATGAATTCGTATAATCTAATTAGTACAAATTAGTACAATTTGCTTATCACCCAATGACGGTTGGGGTTAGGGGTGGGGTTAGGTGCCACACCTCCATTTTAAAATCGAACATTTTCCTACAACTGAACTCGAATTTGTACAAATGTGCGACTTAACTGACAAAACGTAAAATACTTACGTTTCCTTGTGAGATCAGGCTGGTATATCCTACTGATGGGAAGTTTAGTTCCCCTTCATAGGGAACTCCAACGTGTGTCTGTAAACAGACTTTTGGGAGTACTTCAGACGACCAATCGCTTCTGATGATAAGAAAACGGGCCAATGAAATGCCAATTGAATTGGCGGAGCTGAGCTCCACAGCTGTGGCTGATGAGCTCATCAGGGCTATATAAGCCAGCTGCTGGAGTCAGATCCTCAGAATTGTTGCTTCAGAGCCGATCGTGAGCTGAACAACTTCTGCTGAGCTGACTTCCAGAGAAGGAAGCCTTACCTTCACCAGTGCGGAAGCAAGACGTGCGAGTGGCGGGCTGGGTTTCCCGTCCTCCGGGCGTTTCGCTGGTGATCTAAAAGAGATTTTCCTAAGAGAGCAACACAGTCAATCAACACGTCTTTTTCAAGACGCTGTTCTGACTGTGCGTTTCTGGATGCGGTGGTTCCTATCTCCGGATGATGGGCACGGGTATCGCATGACAGGTCTGGGGGTCCAGCATGTCGGTGCGGTGCTCGCGGACAGCTTATGCTCTCACTGCGAGGGTGTGGTTGTTGCATTGCTGAGATCGTAGCTTCGGCCACCCCCGTTGCTCCCCGTGAAAGCGGTTAGCACGCGGGCAGATCTGAGGATCACAGTGGGGGTTTATCCGTCGCCTCCGGGCCCGCGGACCCCCCACTCCTCCACAGCGTGCCCCATCCAAGCTTCGGGCGGTTGTACGGTTCATCCCCCGGGATGCCCGCGCCTCCGCCTGATGACACCGGAGATCAAAGGTCCATCGCGACATCGGAGGGCGAGCTGTTATGCTCGGATGACAGACTGGGCTCGCTTCCATCCCACGGGGTGCAATGCGCAGTCACGGTTCTCGAATCAGACGTAACAGCTGCGCTTCCTGGGCTGCTTCGGCAGTGCGGCTGGAGATGGCTTGTCCCCCAGTCTCACCGCCGGACCGACTAGAGGGTGTGACGTGCGGGCTGTTCTAAGATTAATCTTCCAGCCCCCGTCCCCTTCTTCCCAGGGGCGCACAGTGAGCACACGCTGGCATCGAGGGCGTTTTTCTCTGCCCGGTTCACGTGTGTTTCCGCCTTCACCTCCCTTAATGGCGAGGCGGCCAGTGGGTACGAAGCTATTTCCTCAGGTGGTGGGCGCCGCCACCTGGAGGGGTAAGCTGAGACCCCCGTCTAAGGCGGGTGGGTTATCTGTGTCTATCAAGGCCAGAGCCCACACCGCTGCGGGCCATGCCGCTTCTGCCGTGCCCCACGGCCTCCTGGCTGTGCTGCACAGGGGCGGTTCTTCCCCAGGCTTATGCGTAAGC
>CAIGQZ010025834.1:35731-46189 GCA_903798205.1 Danio tinwini
TTTTCCGGTGTTCGACGGGGGGCCGAACAGGGTGGCAACAGTCCTCCCATTCGGGCTGTCCCTGTTTCCATGCGTGGAGGATGCCCTGTGCGTCTTTAGCGCACGCGCATCTGCATTTTTTTGATTATTCATTGACTATTTTTAGATCTCTGAACTGATCGATTATGCACAGGGACCTGGTGCTCCGGCACCTCAGCCTGTTTGGGTTTTGGGTCAACCGAGTATGAGCGGGCTCTCTCCCGGGCAGAGCTTCTCTCATCTCGGGTTGGAGCTGGACTCGGTCTGCATCACGGTGCGCTCTTAGCGCGCTGGGCTAGCGCTGTCCTGTCTGATTAATTCGGCAGTTATATTGGTCTTACTGAAATTATTCAGAGGCTCCTGGGGCATATGACATTTGTAGCCGCTATCACGCTGCTCAATTGTTCATATGAGACTAATTCAGCGCTGGCTTCGCGATCGGGTCCCCAGATGGGCATGGCACGCGGAGAGGCACCGGGTTTACGTCACCACGCTGTGTCTTCGCACCTTCAGCCCCTGGATGGATCTTGCCTTCTACGGGCCTG
This sequence comes from Danio tinwini, assembly GCA_903798205.1. Classification (NCBI taxonomy): domain Eukaryota; kingdom Metazoa; phylum Chordata; class Actinopteri; order Cypriniformes; family Danionidae; genus Danio; species Danio tinwini. The sequence continues at coordinate 36,295 of CAIGQZ010025834.1, forward strand.
AGTGCCCTTAGAACAAGTATCCAGTGATGCTGTCATCTTGACAGATGTTTCCAGTATGGGCTGGCGGGCTGTGTGTATCGAGCATGCAGCTGCAGGTTCGTAAACCGGACCCAGGTTGCATTGGCATTTCAACTGCCTGGAGCTGTTGGCATTGTTTTTCACTCTCCGCCGGTCACTACCAAAGCGGGAGGGGAAACGCGTGTTGGTTAGGACGGCCAGCACGGCTGCGATGGCATACATCAACCGTTCGGGCGGTGTTCGCCACCTTAGCATGTCTCAGTTCGCTCGCCATCCGCTCCTCCGGAGTCTTGCGGCTAAATAGCTGCGCGCCGTTCATATCCTGTACAAGCTCTCCATGCCAGCTACAAGCTCTCAGGACTGCTATGTTTCAGGAGAACGGAGACTCCACCCCGGCACGTTCCAGCTGTTATGGGCACGCTTCAGAGAAGCCCAGGTCATCCTGCTGTTTCTCCCGAGCGGCCCTTCGCTGGCTGCCCTTTCTGCTCTGCACAAAGGCGCTGGCTCTCAGCTGGCCCCGGGTTACGCAATATGCGTTCTTTCCCCAGTGAGCCTGCTCGCACAGACACTACTTACACTGTGCAAAGTTGGGGAGACGAGGAGCGGGTCTTGCTCGTTGCGCCTCTCTGGCCCAACCGGACCCGAGTTTTCAGAACTCACACTCCTCGTGATGGCCCTCCCTGATGAATTCCCCGGAAAAAGCACTTCCTTTTTCTGGGACGGGCACCCCCTGGCACCCGTGCAGGGCTCTGAAGCCTCTTTGGATGGTTTCCAGACAGAGCGCGGTGGACTTAGGTGACTTATCAGTGTGATAGTTAACACCGTCACTACAGGCTAGAGCGCCTTATTAGGTATGCCAATGTTCTGCAGTGGAGTCTATTCGTTGTGTGGGAATTCTCTCTGAGAAAACCCCCGGACATGCCAGATTAGTGTTGTGTTTTCTTCCTTCAGGATAGCTGGAGCGCTGGCTGTCTCCCTCCGCACTGAAGGTTTGGCGTGTGATCATCCGCGTTTTTAATGCGGATGGTAGCGCGCTGGGAAAGCATAACCTCTTCAGCCGGTTTCTCAGAGGCGCGTGGCGCGTGATGATAATCCATCCCCGCCCCCTCTCTCACCCTCTTGGGATCTTTCTAGCCCTAGCAGTTATGATTAGGTCCGTTGAGCCACTCGATCAGTATATATACGTTCTGTCCCTTTAGGCAGCTCTGCTGATCGTGCTGGTATCAGGAGGGTTAAGATTCCGGTGGCATTTTCGGTCAGCGAATTGTGCCAGTAATTGGGCCGACCTACTCTCACGTTTAAATACCTGAGACCTCGGTTCACCTTGTGCCAAGGCTTCTACCACCCCCCTTTTTTTATTAGGTGGTGAGCCTGCAAGCGCTGCCTGCGGAGGAGGCAGACTCAGCCTTTTCATTGCTATGTCCGCGCACTGCGCTTAACGTGACATGTAAGCATACGCAGCTCTTTTCTGTTATGATCAGCAGAAGGGAAGTGCTGTATTAAAATAGAGGTTGGTCCATTTTTTAATTTATGCCATCACCCTCGCTTCATTTGCCAGGGCGAGCTGTGTTCCCCGGGAGAGAGAGCACACTTAATAATAATAATATAATAAGCTATGCCTCCTTTTCGGCGTGAGTAAACAGCGCCTCTTAACAGATCATGTAGAGCTGCTGGCTGGGCGACACCTAACACATTATCGAGATTATTTTTCGAGTGGAGTCACTTTCCTCCTGGTTACTGGTTACCCCAGTCAATCGAGAGGAAATTAAGCTCGGTGTCAATAAACGCTTGCTGCGCCAGGCTCCCTAACCCGGAGATGCGTGCGCATTTTCTATTCTACTAGTAAGTTTCCCTTTTCAGGCGAACCCTAGAGAATTCCTCCGAGGCCCCCAGCACCTGACTCAGCGGAGGAGTCGAGTGCTTGGCTCAGTGTGTAGTCTGGTACGCCCATCTGGTCTACCCGCATACTGAGGTTCGGTGCCAGCTATGTGCATTCCCCTGTCTAGGTGATGCCATATGCATTATCCACCATGGTGTGTTCCCCCTATTCAGGCGGACCCATGTCTTCCCTAACCGCTAACCAGCTTATCATATGTAGCACTCCCCCTCAATAGGGCTAGTCCATATGCTCTCTTACCATCAAGTCTCCCCCTCCGGGTAGCAGGTGGTCTCCGCAGCGTCCTCCCCCTTTGGGGACTGGCACGCTTTCCCAACGTACTGTCGTATCTCTAAAATCCCTAGTCTATATTAGCTAGGTAAAAGCTCAATTACGACCCCCGATCTAAATTGTATTATTCCCATGTAATGGTAATTTTTGGGCCTAGGGGACGTTGGAAGGTTGCGCTTTTGGTGATGTCAGTGCGCTTACGCATTGCTTGGCAAACTGCACATCAGGAGCGTGATGGGCTTAGCTGCTGTGGCGCTTTCCAGAACATCTCCCAAAAGTCTGTTTACAGACACACGTTGGAGTTCCCTATGAAGGGGAACGTCTGGTTACGTCCGTAACCCTCGTTCCCCGAATAAGGGAACGGAGACGTGTGTCTCCACTGCCACAGCACCTAAGTCTCCAGCTGGGAGCTGAGTGATCGGCTCTTCAGCGGGCAATTCTGAGGATCTGACTCCAGCAGCTGGCTTATATAGCCCTGATGAGCTCATCAGCCACAGCTGTGGAGCTCAGCTCCGCCAACTCAATTGGCATTTCATTGGCCCGTTTTCTTATCATCAGAAGCGATTGGTCGTCTGAAGTACTCCCAAAAGTCTGTTTACAGACACACGTCTCCGTTCCCTTATTCGGGGAACGAGGGTTACGGACGTAACCAGACGTTTTTTTACTCGAACCAGTTCTTTCAGACAAACAGTGATCAAACCAGCATGTTTTACTTAAAGGGCACCTATTTTAACCCTTTTTTAAGAGGTAATATTAATATTATGGTTCTTCTGAGTGTGCCAGTTTAGGTTCAGTTTAAGACACAATTCAGATTTTTTTATTATGATGTGTTAAAAAGTGTCATTTTGGGGGCGTGTACACAGTTTGTTGTTTTAGGGGCGTGTTGCTTCACATGAAAATTAGTTTCGACTTCCCGCCCAACTTAACAAGGGGCGGAGCCAAGAGCTCCCCCGCTGTGTGTATTGCAATAGACAGGCAGACAGAGAGAAGCAACATGAGAGTACCAGCATTCAGACGTACATGTAGGACTCAGACACAGACCAAGCGGAGAGTACAGAATCATGTGTCTTTGTATAGTTTTACAGCCAACTGTGTGCTAGTTTAAAGCTCCGAACTTGTAGCCTACACCGAGACTAATAAAGCACAGTAAATAAACTGTGACTGAAGGGCATCACACACCGGATGCACCGCGACACGGCACGCACATGACAGTTGAAAGTATCACACACTTGCAGCGCCGGTGTGCCACCCGATAGAAACTTATGTTTAGAATTCAGAAATGCATGCCACTGCGTGTCGCGACGCTGAGTGACGCCGAGCGGCGCTTCTGGTGTAGGACCTGCTTGAGGCTATAACTCAAGGGCGTCATACACCGGATGCGTCGCTCAGAGCCACGACGCGGCACACTAGACGCGCACATTCGCATGTTATTTAAAATGAAACTATTCAGATAACGCTCTGTGGTGCTGCAGACATATGAACAGTGTCCTGAGCAGGGCCAGCGCGTCCATAGAGGCGACCTAGGCGGCAGAATAGTGAGCAAACCCCACGGTCGTCACTTTCACCCGCGACAACGCGAAATGCATGGCGCTGTGCGTCGTTAGTTCGTTATTTCCAATGGAGGGACGCGCACGTGAGGCAACGCGCTCGCACTTTCCAGCTGCACCTAGTTAAGATGACAGAGCTTCTGTGACCGTGGGAAATGCAAACCGCTGAAGTTTAAGGAAGACACAATGAAAAGTACACATGTATGCAAACCCACCAAAACTCACAAACACTGGCGGCGAGGAGAGCAATAACGTGGTGAATGTTGAGCCCAATGAGCCTTCCATCTAAAAATAGAGCAGAGTGTTTTTTTGGTGACGTCGCTTTGACTCACACGCTAAAAATGGCGGACGTGAAACAACATACTGAGGAGATGGTAATGCACATCTGTCAATCAATATTGGTGGGCGGGGGGACCACACTCCTACGTAAAGTTGCGGTCGATCTCAAAACCGCTCCAATTGGTCCACCGTTTTTATGTTGTTAAATTGAAAAAAAGGACTGAGTGTGTTTATATCACCCCAATATGACGGTCTATACATTATACCTACACATATGTCTGTCCAAACTGCTTGAAAAGTAGATTTTTCACCATAGGTGCCCTTTAAACTTGAAACATGTCTTGTTGCATTTTACAATGCAAAGAGTTAAATGTATTGAAATTATTTCTGAAAAGATTAAAGAACATTTAATAAATTAAAACTATATTTGTTCACTGTTATCTGTTACACACACCAATTGATAATATAGGAAAAAAGGTCATATATTAACAATTAGAAGGGTAACGGACTCCAGTTTGACTCTTAATGTGTAAAAAAAATCTGAAAGTAATGTAGAAATTTCACACTTTAGAAAGTGTTATTTTAACTCCAAAATGGAGGGAGTCATATGTACACCCAAGGAGTGTTAAGTTAAACTAAAATTGAGTTAAATGTACACTGATTTTTTAACTGTGTAGCTGAGGAACACAACTGGCTTCTGACCCATATGTCCCTTGGCTAGTACCACTCCAGTTCCTTTCTCTGAAATGTCTACTTGCAGCAGGTTGAAGTTTGAGCTGTTTAAAACTGGATTTGAGCACATCTGAACTAGACTAAATCCTTACTCACAAGCCTCAGTCCAAGTCATTCTGTGCTTCGTAGACTTACACAACAAATTGTATGTATTTTATAAACTATTATGTTTATTTAATGGCGACGCAGTGGCGCAGTAGGTAGTGCTGTCGCCTCACAGCAAGAAGGTCGCTGGTTCGAGCCTCGGCTGGGTCAGTTGGCGTTTCTGTGTGGAGTTTGCATGTTCTCCCTGCGTTTTGTGGGTTTCCTCCGGGTGCTCTGGTTTCCCCCACAGTTCAAAGACATGCAGTACAGGTGAATTGGGTAGGCTAAATTGTCCCTAGTGTATGAGTGTGAATGAGTGTGCGTGGATGTTTCCCAGAGATGGGTTGCGGCTGGAAGGGCATCCGCTGTCTAAAACAAATGCTGGATAAGTTGGTGGTTCATTCCGATGTGGTGACCCGAGATTAATAAAGGGACTAATCCGAAAAGAAAATGAATGATAAATGAATTATGTTTATTTTGTTGTATATTTTCTTTACATCACTTTAGCTCACTACTGTGTTTGTAAAGTGCTTCATAAATAAAGTTTGACTTGACCTGACTTGAATTGGGATGGATGAATGAATGGATGGATGGGTGGATGGATGGATAGACAGATAGCATTGTTCTTTTAACCGCAATACACCCCTAGCAATAAACCTAAGTAATGTCTCTGGTTATGCATGTAGCCATGCTTCTCTGAACGGGAACCAGACAGCTTTTAGAATGGTGATGCTATGGGAATGATGTACTGTCTAGGCTGTACTTTCAAATGTCTGCAGCACAATGTCAAGTAGTCATAATCATGACAAATAACACTAGACACAGGCATGTGGTAAAGGTCTAGCTATTAGTAATAGACAAGTATTTAAGGGGTAGATCAGCCTGCTGCAGCACAGGTCTTGAGGGACGTCACACATGTGGAAAGCTGCTATAGCTACCACATACATAAAAAAAATGATGTCTGCAAAACTGTTGCAAACTATTTATTTGTGTTGAATTTAAACAAACAAATTAAATTTTATAAAATTCCACTTAATTTGTTTGTTTAAATTCAGCCCAAATAAATTGTTTACAGCCACTTAACTTAAAAAAAAACTGAGTAAATCCAAGTTATCATCTCTGAATGATTTTTTTCAGTGTACACTTTTAGAGTAGATGAAGGTAACCCTGCATATGGTAAACCCGTTCATGGAGGAACACTGAACAAACCAGGCAGCTGACTGGGTTTAGCTGATGGTCTCTGCACCATGAAGAGAATAATTCCCACCTTAAGAATAGTTTTGTTTTCATTAACAGAGGTCTGGAGTTGAGTATGGTCTGAACAACTTTGGTTGACAGACCACAGCTCATACGTACGTTAGCCCCCTTCAGAGGCCAAACTTATGATCTCCACAGATCTGGGCAGGGTTGAGGTATTGCACCCCTCACCTAAGATATTAGGTTCCTCCTTAATGGAATCTCCCAAAAAGGGCTGTCAAGTAGAAACATCACATCTGAAAACCAGAATTGGGTTAACCAGAATGGGGCTACTAGAAGAAGTTGCGCTGCATTACAACAGCCCCCCTTCAGAACTCCTGGGAGCAGAGAGAATGGGGCAAACTTATACAGATGAAGCCTCAGCCAAGTGTGTACTATTCACCTTATTCCCTGCGGACCAGCAGGGGCAGCCATTTAAATTATTTTGGCTCGAGACTTCCGAGCTCATTCACTTCCATTAATTTTTACATGTTAAAAACAGCTCATTATGCTGCTTGATGTTGCAAACTGATATCAACAGCAAATTGCAAAGCACTTCATAATACCTTTACGTAATTCATTAAGGCTTATAATTTGGGAGTAGATAATTATACAAAATCCATAACATTATTTGCTATTCACACTGTATATTTGTATGTATATTCCTCACCTAGCTGTTCCAGTATTACAGATGCATTGGCTGAAGCTCCTCCATCAAACACTTGACACATGTAAACTCCTTTATCTTCAGTTCTGACACTCTTCAGTCTGAGAGAGAAGTTTCCTTTGGGGATTTCAGCAGTGAAGAACTCAACTCTGCCTCTCAACTGTTCATCTCCCACCTCTGATAAAGTCTCGTTGTTTTGGTAGATCAGAATCAAAATATCTTCTTCTCTATTTGTTTTCCTCCATGAAACCTCTTGAATGTGTTCAGGTGTGATGTGAGAGTCTACAGAGCAGTTCAGAGTCACATCCTCACCAACATATGCAACAGCGGGTCGATTTGATCCTGATACTAACAAACGCTCTGAAAGAAAGAAATTATATAAATTGCAAAACATAAAATTACATCTAACAGAATTACACTTTTCACCAGAATGTAAGTCGCTCTCACTTACCAACATCTTTTACTTTAACCACAGTTTCTGCATACTCCAGCTGACTGTGAACTCTACATCTGTATTCTCCCTCATCTTCAGCTCTCAGATTGTCCAGACGGAGGGAGAAGTTTCCATGTTGAATCTCCTCAGTAAAGAAATGAGCTCTATCATGATAATCCTGCTGCTGGACCTCTGGTCGACTCTCATCATCCAAAAACAGATGAATCAGAATCTCTGAGTCAGTTTTAGTCCATTCCACCTCCAGACCCTCCACTGGTAAAGCTTTATCAACATAACAGGGCAAAACCACTGAAGATCCCAGAGGAGCAGATAGAGGAGCAGAGGCACCATGAACAGTGAAGCCTGAAACAACAGACACTGACATGAAGAGAAATAAAGCTTTCACTGTAGTTTGAAATTATGTACGGATGTTAACCAAAATAATCATCAAACACGTTGCTACTATGAATGCACACAATCCTTTAAACTCTAACTTTCCTAAAAATTACATCAGATGCCCATTTAACACAAGTTGATATAATTATTTGGGGCCTTAAAGGAAAGTGTGTAACTTAAAAAGTTCAATTCCATTCCTGGATCAGTAATGACTGTGGTGGTAGCCAATCAAACTGTTCAGAAATAGCTAAAACAACTGTTTTACACTACCTGACATAAGTCTTGTCGCCTATACACATTTTAGGAACAACAAATAATAATTGACTCCTAGTTGATCATTTGGTATTAGAAGTGGCTTATATGTAAGGTGAAGGCCTCTAGATTACACTTATTTTACCAAAATAAAATATGATCATGCCTTGATTTTGAATTATTTAATTAGAACAGTAAGGTCTGACTTTGCTTAGACAAAAGTCTTGTCACTTAACAGAAATAATGTCCAGTATAGAATATAAAGTCATGCTGCAGTGGAGAAAGAATGAATATTGTGTATGACTCCCAAGCTTGGAGGACTGCATCCATACATCTCTGCAATGACTCTAATCACTTACTAATAAAGTCATCTGGAATGACAAAGAAAGCCTTCTTGCAGGACTCCCAGAGTTCATCAAGATTAGATTTATCTTCAATGCATCCTCCATCTTACCCCAGACATGCTCAATAATATTTATGCCTGGTGACTGGGCTGGTTAATCCTGGAGCACCTTGACCTTCTTTGCTTTCAGGAACTTTGATGTGGAGGCTGAAGTATGAGGAGCGCTATCATGCTGAAGAATTTGCCCTCTCCTGTGGTTTGTAATGTAATGGGCAGCACAAATGTCTTGATACCTCAGACTGTTGATGTTGCCATCCACTCTGCAGATCTCTCGCATGCCCCCATACTGATTGTAACCCCAAACTATGATTTCTCCTTCACTAAACTTGACTGATATTTGTAAGAATCTTGGGTTCATGCGGGTTGCAAAAGGTCTTCTGCAGTATTTGTGATGATTGGGATGCAGTTCAACAAAATCGACCTTCTGCCACTTTTCCAAATGATCAACTAGAAGTCAAGTTATTATTTGTTGCTCTTACAACTGGGAAGACTTTTGTCAGGTAGTGTACATTATAATGACAAAATGTGAGATTGCACCAAAGCGTCTCTTGAACATATAATTGTCATGAATAATTTATCATTGCTCAACTTTGCAGCCACCATTATAAATGTCAAAAGTATTACTATGTTACCCGCCTTAGGTCGAAGAGACCCAAATGTTTAAGTGAAATGTACTGCTGGGTGCTTGCAAAGAAGTACTCTCTAATCTTTCTTCAAAAATATTATTATGAATTTTAAATTCACTTTTTGAGAAAACAATAACAGGATAGTTTCTGTTTGCATAACAAAATTATAAACAGTAAACTTAAAATAAAATCTGAATGTATACATAATAATAATATTAATAATAATAAATGATATAGAATAAAGTCTTTGTCTCGTTGTGATCCAATGGCTTGTGAACATTTTTATCAGGAATTTTACACACTGTATAAATGACAATCACGTTACTTTTACAAAAAGTGTTTCCTTTCTTACTCTAATATTTAGTTACATAATTGTAAGCAAAAACATGAAATCCACCATTACTTTCTCTTGAAACAAGTCTGCCATTTTGTTTCACATTGTTTTATTTATTTGTTTATTTTTTCATGTGGACGATGCCATTTTGGTTTTAACTCAGACACACTTGTCACAGTTTTTAGAGTGCTGTCAAGCCATCTGCCCTCCAACCACAGTCAAGCCAACCATGATTTATACAATATTTATATGTGCGCGTATTACTATGATTCTGGTAAGTTCAGGAACAACACAGCAACTAAACATTTTCTTTCAGATTTTCAAATTTCTGTATTGTATTTTAATGTTATATTGCATGCTGCAGAGCAAGTCAGTATTGTTGGATGCATTTTCATAACATGATTTAACATCAGAAAATGAATTACAATGTGTTCTGATTGTTTTGACTTTAAATATTTTCAGGAATGATAAACAACTGAATATAAATAACATTAAATTAACTGTCACATTTTACAAAATAGAATTATTTTTAAAATAAATACATAAGGGGTCTCCACAGTGGAATGAATGGCTAATTACTTTGACATATGTTTCATGCAGCAGATGCCCTTCAACAATATTAAATTAGCAGTGTTTAAAAAAGGACGTGAACCAGCATGCGACTCCTCATTTTTTAATATATATATATTAAGGAATGATAAAGCCAAGCAGGAAACGAATC
>CAIGQZ010025834.1:46289-69310 GCA_903798205.1 Danio tinwini
ATATATATATATATATATATATATATATATATATATATATATATATAAGTGCTGATTTGACAATACTGCAATGGTTTCTTTTAACCAGCACAAACTTATTTTAACCATTGAACATCTTTTAAGTAGCAACACATTCAGTCAAAGGTGTTAAAACCCGCTAATACTGCTGCCGCATTGCAGAGTTTTAAACTGAATGTAATCAATATGTGCCTCAGAATCAGCTCAAAGAAAAATAACAATAATAATGAATGTACATACCATCAGATATAATTGGAAAAACAGCCATAATCATTAAAATAAGTCTCTCCATGCTCAGCTGAAGTCATGATCACGTCTCTAGGCTGTCTAAGGGAAAATCCGTAAATGATCTGGGCATGAAAGCATTAAGTTAATTTGGTTTCATTTCCAACTGAAAGAGTTCAGTGCAACAAATCCAGACAAACCAGTTGTGGCTAAACTGAAAAACTTCACTATGAAGACATTAAAACCACCTGCAAGAAGTCTTTAAAAGTGCAAATGGTCAAGGGTTCGACAAAAAATTAAAACAGTTTAAAGGATTTAATGGCGGTGATTCTTTGCACTTTAAGTTGTTTATCCATAACAAACAATCTAGAATAAAAACTGCGGAAAACATCAGTTGAGCTTTCATGGTTTCTGTTGTTTGAGTGTTTCCTCATTGTTCTAAAGCTTGTTTTTCTGCGTGTCTCAATGAACACACCTAAAAATATATTTAAAACTTGAAATGTGTGTGCTTAACACATGTTAGCTCAGATATTCAATACTGAGGTGACTTGGTCTAATTATCACTTTTTACTTAAATATTTGGGTTTAGTTTTAAACTGATTCTAACCCACAAGAAGAAAAAATACTATAGTAATTTATAGTAAATACTATTGTATTTTACAATAGTAATATACTTAGGCCCAATCCTAATTCTTTTTTTGTACCCCTACCCCTTGGCCCAAAACCAGTGTGAAGGGGAAGGGCTTCAAAATTTAACCCTAAGAATTGGGACAGCACTTCAACACCTGCACACGTCATCATATGTCATCGCGATCTCTTGCTTCATATGAGATCAGATGATTGCGAGTGCTGTAGTTGTTCCAGTTGTGTTGTAGACACAGATCTTAGTGCCGCATTTGACACCATCAACCACAATATTCACATAGACTGCATATATTCTACAAGTCTCCAGGGACAGGCTCTACAATGGTTTAAGTCATACTTAGCTGACCGCTACCAGTTTGTGAATAATAAAAGACAGCTTTCACAAGTCAGGCCAGTAAAGTTCGGGGTTCCTCAAGGATCAGTTTTAGGCCCTTAGCTGTTTATAATATGCATGCTACCCCTGGGAGACATTATTAGAAAACACGGGATCAGTTTTCACTGCTATGCAGATGATACTCAATTATACATTTCAACTAAACCTGATGAGATGCCTGAACTGTCTAAGCTAACTGAGTGAATTAAAGATGTTAAAGACTGGATGACCAACACTCTTAAACTCAAACAAAACAGAATTATTACTTATTGGGCCTAAATCCTGCACACAGCAGTTCTCACAACTCGACCTGCAATTAAAGGGATACAAAGTTAGTGTTAGCTCTACTATAAAAGATCTGGGTGTCATATTAGACAGCAATTTAACCTTTAAAAATCATATATCCCATGTCACAAAAACTGCCTTCTTTCATCTAAGAAATATTGCTAAATTGAGAAGTATGCTATCCATATCAGATGCAGAAAAGCTAGTTCATGCTTTCATGACTTCTAGGCTGGATTACTGTAATGCTCTGTTTGCTGGTTGCCCAGCATCCTCTATTAACAAACTTTAGCTAGTACAAAATGCAGCTGCCAGAGTTCTTACCAGGTCTAGAAAATATGATCATATCACCCCAATTTTATCCTCTTTACACTGGCTGCCTGTTAAGTTTCGTATTGAATATAAAATATTGCTTCTTACCTATTAAGCTTTAAATAATCTAGCTCCTGTTTATTTAAACAACCTCCTATCTCGCTACAACCCAACCCGCTCTTTAAGATCTCAAAACTCAGGGCTTCTAGTAGTACCTAGAATAGCAAAGTTGAGTAAAGGAGGTCGAGCTTTCTCATTTATGGCTCCTAAACTCTGGAATAGCCTTCCTAATAATGCCCAAGGCTCAGACACACTCTGCATCACTTAGCGGTATGATGCATGAATGTGCTCCACGCATCTAATTTATATACATTATAAACAGCAGCTATGCTAATTATTCTCTTTATTCTCTATTTCCACCTGGGGATACTCATCCCGAGGCCCCCAGAGATTATTTATGCAGCACCACTGATGCAATCCAAGACCTGTGAAGAGATAATCCCAAGGTTCCACAGTCCTGGACCAGGCCGTTTGCTGAGTAGCAGCTGTGATGGTCATGGAGGAGTGGAGAGCACTGCATGTGGTTTCCTGATGATACCTGATGATCTGTTTTGTTTTGTTTCTTTGCTTTGTGTTTGTTGTTGATGAGTCCCTTGATTGTTCTGAACAGTGAAACTGCTGCTGTTTTTCAGAAAAATCCTCCATATCTTGCCAAATTTTCAGCATCTTCTGCAGATTTGGACCCTTTCCAGCAGTGACTGTATGATTGTGAGATTCATCTTTTCACTCTGAGGATGACTGAGGGACTCAAACACAACTGTTAAAAAAGGTTTCAACCCTCACTGATGCTCTAGAAGCAAACACAAGGCATTAAGAGGCAGGGGGTGAGAACTGTTAGAATCTGAAGACAAATGGATAAATTAAGGTTAAATTCCACTTAATTTGTGTTCTGAGAAATATGCACTTTTGTCTGTTATTTCCAAAGGGCCACACTAAAGAGAAAACAATAATATTTTATTAAAATAAGAAACATTTGGACATCTTCAAAATGTTTAAAAGTTTTCACCCCACACTCATAATTAAGTCAGTACCAATGCACCCTATACGCGTACTACCCCCACACATTATTTTCTGTTAATTCAACAGCCTGCCATTCAATCTATTAATACTGCAGTTTTCACAGTTAAAGCCACTGTTGAGATGTTGTATTTCAGACATTTGTCAGTTCTTAGTCTTCAAACTGCTCTAGCGTGTAGCACTAGTAGCTTACAAAACTCATCCAAAGCCTTCTGATGTGTTTTGATGTGATTTCTGACTGTTGTAGCTGCGAAATAACTGAAATCATTCAGGAACTGTAATGACCTCAAAACCTGCCTGAACTACTTTAGCTGTGCATTTATATGAATATAACGGCACACGTGGTGCTATTATGAGGAGATTGAAAAGGACAGCACCAAATAAAAGCTAGCCTAAAGTCAATAGAGTGAGTTTTATTTTTTATTTAAAGAGTGTGGTAGTGCTGTGCAAATATGCAGGTCCAAAACACGTGTACACACTGCTTAATACACACACAGGGATGTACAGCAGTGCACACACATCTTTAAATATGACAAATGAATGGATTAAAATGTGAAAAAAAGGTCATTATTATGGTCTACATAAATATAAAAACCTCTCCCTCATCCCATGCCTTCTTCACCTGCAGAGACTTTGGTAGAATCAAAACCACTTAATTCATGACAATTTAAAACAGTTTAATGTTGTTATTATCAGTAGTATTCCTTATATTCATAATTATCATTTTATTTGTTTAGATTTGTCCACCATTGTTGGGTTTTAGAAATGTATGCATCACCATATAGAGGTATAAGAATAGGAACTGTACTTACAACTTTTTTTTTTGGATAAAGTTATTTGGCCACAGTTGTTATTGTTCATTTATTCACTTGCTGGAAATTAGAGCTGAATTTAGAAATAGTTTTGAAACATTTTTCAATGTAAATTCAATATGTGAAGGATGTCTTCAGAGAAGTGTGTCTGCCACCAAATAGAAGAGGCTCATTCTGTAGATGGTCTTTAAGCTTTTTCTCACTAGTGAAACATTCCCTTTTGTCATGGGGGAATCTAAATATTTCTGTTTTATCAGTTTAGTGGCTAATTCATACGAGTTCAGACCTACGAAAATGTAACATTTTAAAAATGCATCAAACCCCAACCCTAAACCCAGCTGTCATTAGGGGATGAGCAAATCATACTAAATTGTACACATGAGATTAGTTATGAATTGCCATGAGATAGCATTGTTCTTTTTTCCACAAGTTTGCGGTGTCAAAATGCAGTGTAAGAGTTCTTAAAGAGAATGTGAGATGAGACTCTGATTTCATGCACATTATGCCCAAAACACCAGGCTCAGACTACAGGAGTCCTAGCAATAATAAAATCTGGTTGCCGCAAACAATCTTCTATGATTTTATTACCTCAAATCCTAAATGTACACACACTACAAGATATGAAAACCACGGCACAGCACAAACTATATCAGATTATTTAATTTTCTTTATTTCTATAGAGCTTTTACAATGTGGATTGTGTCAAAGCAGCTTCACATAGAAGATTATAGTGAATTGAAAGTGTCAGTTCAGTTTTCAGAGTTGAAGTTCAGTTTAGTTCAGTTCAGTTTATTAAAACCAATGTGATTCTCCCAGGTTCCTGGCTTTGGTGATGTGGATTAGGTTGGATCAGTTGTGATCAGCCCGATTTAAAATCCTGAATATCAAACATGTTTATTATAATCGGGGAGGCACCGATGTGGTTCTAGAAAATCACAAGGTGTAAGATTTTATTATTATACAGCTCACATTACCAGATAATCTCCGAGAATCAGAACCGATCGAAGTCATTGACAAGATTTCATCTCTTATTTTCATGAGGTGAAAATCAGGCATAAATCGGGTTAAAACTCCTGTAGTCTGAGCCCGACTTAACTCATTAAGAGAATAAACACAAACATTTTAGACCATGCGTAGGTGCACACAATGCTTTTCCCATCTATATAGCCCATCTATCACATTTTTGCAAAAGTAGATCCAGACTAGCCATTAATGCTTTTGTGCCATGCACTTTTGACTTTGCATTTAGATCATTAAAAGCCTGCAGTGTTCAGAAATGCTATAAAGAATTGAGTTCACACTTACCAGCAGCTTTTCTATAAACCAGCTCAGAAGACGAGATGATGTGAGTCCATCAAGTGTTTGTGCTTTGGGGTACATTAGATTATATTATGACTGAAGTGAAAATCTGCTAAATATTATTGAGGTATGAACAGGGCCGGCACATCCATAGAGTGAGGGCGGCAAATGAACTTAATTTCATCCACGACACCGCCACCACCCGTCCGTCCTCACTTTTCATCCGAGACAACCCCCTCCCCCTTCTCACTTTCATCCGCAACACCACCCCCGGTCCTCACTTCATGACAGTCACTTTCGTTTTCACTTGTGATCAGGGTTAGGGGCGTCACAGCTCAGATGCTTCTCACAACTGCTGGATCATTTGAAATGTTATATAAATAGTTACAAAATCTGGCAGTTCTGCTATACTTTACTACTGTTAACCAAAACAGTAAATAATATGAGACATTATAAAGATCAGACATAAACACAAAACATGATGCAATATCCACAAATATTTACAAAACATGTTTATATTGATCTAATAAAGCAGCCAAAGATAGTTACATTACATTATACAAAATATACAGCATATTTTCAAATAAACATACAAACAAACCTTATTTATGCAAACAAAATGCAAAGTAACAGATATAAATGTAGAAGAATTTATACAATATGTTCAGGTTTGATGTGCGAAACAAAACAATTGAAGGAGAGAGAGAGAAAGAGAGATCGATGTATTCTTGAAGACTGATCTAATCCTGAGATGGTGTTCATTTTAAATATTAGAAAAACATATGCGCATAGACAATAAAAATCTAGCACAGCCCAAAATATTGTCCACCATTTGCTAGAACTGTAAATATGACAGTCAATTATTTAAAGACAATGACAAACACAGGTTCATTGTGAATAGTCCAGGGTTCGTTTGAAAGCATACCGAGACCACCCCTGCAAGGACGTCTCGGTATGCTTTTTTTGGTTCGCTTTTGGTGCGCACTCGAGTATGATTGCTAAATTCAAACCTGCCAAACGAACCACACCAAGAGGGAAAACAAACTCTGGTGTGATTCAACTGAACTGAATAAGGCAGGTGTGAAAACACCCTGAAATGTTTTAAAGAATTGAGTTCAGAATTGAGTTCAACACTTACCAGCACCTTTTCTATAATCCAGCTTCGGCACAGAGATTCAGCTCAGAGGACGAGCTGATGTAAATCCATCAAGTGTTTTTGCACTGAAGCACATTACTCCACATAGCAAATGTTTTCTGGCCCAGCTTCAGGCCACTCATTAACTTTTCCCTCGGCCCAAGTACCGCAAAGAACGAAGGTCCTGAAGTGGCCCATAACTGGATTAAAGACAAGGGCCACACATGGGCCATAACCGGCCCGAATTTCACCCAATTTAATACCCTTACCTGGCCCTGAACTGGGCCAAAACAGGTTTATGATTGGAACTAATTCTCTGCTATAAGTTAACCATATCAACACCACCCTTTAACCAGAAACCCCAAAAACTGAGCCATAACCCAGCCTAATGTTACCTAAACAATGTGAACAATCGCTACACTGATCTGGGCCACACACCTCCCATCCACAACTGACCCAAATGTAGTTTGCCGTCATGCATGCAGTGCCATCATTGCCATGCATGGCCCACATTTGGTTGACATTATGCATGCCAACACGCCAGCAGTGCCATAATGAGGCCACATTTGGGCTAAGTCTGTTTGCTATGACATTATATAATGACTGAGCCTTGTAAATCTGCTAAGTATTATTGTGGTATGAACAGAAATTAAGAAACTAAAGACAAATAAGATAAATGTAACAGCTTTATTTCATATTTAACGTCTCCATGTCCAGACAGTCAACATGCTGAACTGCACTTACATGAACTTAATCCACACACCTTACAAAACTGCTGCTCATTTGAAAAAGTATATACATATACTGCTGTTTGGCAGTCAGTTTTGATAAACTTCACTATTAGCTAAAACAGTAAACAATATGTTGAGACATCATCAGAACTGACAAACACAAAACATGCAATATGCACAAATATTCACAAAACACACGTTTAGTTATCTAATAAAACCCTCAAAGATCAATACATTCACATTTACATAATATCTGTAAACATGGCTTTACATTAACACCCGTCAGTCCGCCAATTGCGGGTAGATTTTAGTGGTGGCATGGCGGGTAAGACAGACACTCCCACTAGCCACTTTGGCTGGTTGAAAATAATTTTCCCGGATAATAATTCATAAAAGCAGGGTTTGACAATAAGGATGGTCCAATATGCATGCAAAGGCAATCTTAGAATTGAGAAGCAACACGACTGACAAAAATAATTGCGTTCGCGTGAGCAATAAAAAAGCAGATGAATACCGAATGAGAGGATGATCACTCGTGAAGCTGAGGTGATGCGCGCGACTGTTTAAAAACAGCGCGCTCTCGTTTCCTTGCGTGAAGCAACTGTGTTTAGAAACACAGCTGATGTGAACGGTTCTCTTTCAAATAGACTAGACAAAAAGTGATGAACATGCACCCTCAGTCTTGCTGCTTTCAAGAGCTCCAGATTTGTACTTTTGTAAGCAGCACCGGTTGCTTTCACTTTCACCATTATTTAAACAGATTTTTATGGGCCTAACATTAACCGTGTGCGTTATAATCCTTTCATTATCACACGGTATGTTTTTTACCTGCTTTCTTTTGCGTAATGTGGTTTAATTATCATTTTTTACAATAACATTGCTTTAATGGGAGATTACTCCCCATTTATGTGTAGTTAACTGGTGATCTGGGACCTTTAGCCAGTACAGATTACTGTGCATATGTTTTGTTAAATAAATAGTAAACAGCTATATTTAACTTGTTTTGACACATTTAAAACTTGTGGCTAAGAAATAATTAATTGTTTATGTTTGGTGTGGTCAGAGATGAATTTGGTAAATCCTTCATTTTGAGCTCTGAAAATTATGTGAAATAAAAACTAATTGTAATACTATGAAACCATGACCCATTTGCTCATGAACATTTAGCAAGCTCATACACGACACACAAAAAGTTAAATGAATGAGGCATGTGGAGATAACGCAAAATCTAAATCAAGTAATTTTAGCATGTCAAAGTCATACTTATGTGTATAAAATATATTTCCTACCAATAAAATTGTGGCTAGTGAAAATGGCGAGTGGCTAGGAAAACCACTTGGAAAACTACTAGCCACAGTGGCTGGTGATCAAAAAAGTTAATGTCAAGCCCTGTCTGTAAATGATACTATACTATATATTCAATACATTTTTAAACTAACCATTTTCTGTGATCAACTGAATGTAAAGCAACTAATCTTTACATGAAAAAATCACAATAAACACAATAGAGAATCGACATTTGAAGTGGATCAAAACCTGTTACCAAAGTTGTCCTAAAACTATTTAACAGTCGTCCATTCTTGTCTTAAAACAATTCTGAAATCCATTTGATCCACTTCAAATATTGACTACTGTAGTTATACGGTATAGTGTTTGGTCAGGTTTGAATTGAGGATGTTACCAAGTCCTTGGGCTGTACAATTTAGTTTTAAGTCTTTGTTGGTTCCTACTCTTCCCACATAGCAAATTTTCTCTGGCCCACACAAACAGGTTTTGCTTGGCCCACATGCAGCAGTAAATTATGGTACATGACTGCACCAAGTCTGGCTTCCAGACAGGGCCAAACACGGACCATATCTGGGTCAAGTCTCAGCCAAGTTAATAACTTATAACTGGGCCTGATCTGGGCCAGATAGGTTGGTGTGTCACTATTGCTATGAAATTAATAAACCCATGAAGCATTGCGCTAGGCACACTATGGGCGTGCTTTTTCTCAAAGCGACCTGATTGGTAGATTTTTCTTTACTCAAAAATAACTTTAATGTATTTTAAATGTGGGTCAAGACAGGCCAAACTTACACGGCCCAAATACCATTTTTTTACATCTGGGCCAAATACTATATTTTGAATCTGGCCCACATCTTGCGTGCCGCCTCAAAGACGGTGTCACCTCTGCCAAAGCCAGGCCATGTTTGGCCCACATGCTGTATGCCAATGCCAGTAGAATGCCTGCTGTGCCAGCTTTATGCCAAATCTGGGCCAGAACTCTTTGCTACCTGAGATGAGAACCAGAAGACTGGCTGTCAGAGAATCTGAAAAAATTGTAAAAATTAAAGTCTCACTGCAGTTAGTGTGAAACTGCAGAATCAGAAATCCTGCATTGGAACTCCCCAATCTCCAGGGTGCATTGATGGTGGCTGTGTACAAAACAAAACATTGTTATTTGTCATCAGCACATCTGTACTTCACACTATGATAAAAACCCTTACTGCATACTGCAGATCAGCTGATCCACTTCATATATAATATTACTGTATTACCTCGTGTTCATAACTTGGAGAGGAGCCACCATAATCGCCTGTAGGTCTGTATTAGAAAACAAAACCACAGATTTAACATTGAAACATAAACAGCTGAATGTGTGTTATATGCATTATACTGTGGTTAAATGCTTGATTTTGATTGGCTGTTGAGCTTTCTGAGGTGTGCAGTTATTTTTAGATAAACACACAGTTAAGTAGTTCTAGCAGGGTTTGAGCGTTTCACAGCTCCATATCACTACGCTGAATGATTTAAGTTTTTTCACAGATATCACAGTCAGAAATCACATCAAAACAAAACAGAAGGCTTTAGATGAGACGTGTGAGAAACTAATAAGCTAGTGCTACACACAAGCAGTTTGAGGACAAAATTCAGAAATACAACATCTGAACAGTGTCTTCATTAGGTGTGTGAAGAGTTGTAGAAGTGGAATAATTGACTCTCTATAAGCTGCAGGGTGCATAATGATTGTATGAGGATTCTTCTTAAAAACAGATGGTGTAGTGCAAATGAATTATTCTGTAAGGTGAGAGTTTGCTTTGATGAGAAATTTGATCTATAAGTTTATCTGTCGATTGGAGAATTCTCAGAATAGCATTTTTAATGTTGTTGATAAACCCATGGCTTACTGGGGTGCGTTATCAGTCACCTTTGATGAAATATTGGCATAACTTTTATTTTGTTGTTGTGTATATTGTATGTTTTGTATTGTTTTGTCTGTCTTTTGTATTATTGGACCTAGGCCCCATTTCAGAAAGGAGGTTAAGTGAAAACTCAGAGTATGTTAACCCTGAAATGAGAGAAACTCTGGGTTTTTAGTTTCAAAATGGCAGGTTTGTTAAACTGGAGAAAGCAGGGTATGTCAAGCCGGTTTCCGAAAGAGAGGTAACTTTTACTCAGAGTCAGTTACCGTGGTAACTTACTCTGTGAACCTAACCTGGTCAGGAGCAGGGTTTATTCTCTAAACTCTGAGTTTCTATCGGTCTCCTTCCCTTTTTTAAAGATGAAGTGGTGTTTCTCACCTTACGTTTCCACCCACCTGTTTTTATGTGCATTTTGGAGATGTGCATAAAAAAATGTTTGATGGAAACATCATGATGCACATAACTTTTGAAAATGTGCATAAAAAACGTATGAAACTGAGCAGGATAAACTTTTATTCGTTAAGAAAAGATGCGCATAAAATGTGATGGAAACACTTTTACCGAACAAATTCCAGTATGTGCATTAAAAAAGGTCATGTGATTTTGGTATAAGAGATCATGTGATGATTAAAACGTGTGTAAATGGACAAACCAGCAGGCTGAGCACATTGTTAAACATCTGAAATGTTGTTTTGGTCATTCTAAAACACCTGAACCGTTTCAGTTTTAGTGTTATTATATTATTAATGACCTCCAGATCTGTCAAGAGCATCTGTGCTCCGTGTCTGATGCCTTCACACACCACCACGTGTTCATTGCATGTCTGCATTGTCTTCTGAGGCGCAAGTTACTTATTAAATAAAGAAAAGATTAACGCAGCTTCTTCTACTGCAGTAAATTTGTTTTTTACTGTTGATATTTGGTGCCAGTTTATGAGGACGTGTTGATTTTGATTGCTTTGACTTGTTGGATGGAAACGCAGCTTTATTTGCATGTCTTTTATGTGATATTCTAGTTTTGCACATAAATTTAATTCACGTTTTTGAATGGAAACATAGCTACTGCCTACATTTCAGTCACACAAAGAACAAAGCTACGAGAATGGCTTGTCCTTTTTTTAATGAATAATTAGCTTAAATTCACGGACCTTCAACAGAGATTTCTACTGTAACTGGATTAATAGGATTATTACTCGTTCTAAAAACAATTTTTTAGTACTGCTTACATTCTAAAAGTCATATCAACCTCCACCACTTGATCAATAATAAAGACAGACACACAAGTGCACTTTTACATCTATTAAAACTTAATTTTAGAAATGTTATCTTAAACTGATCAACGTGTGTAAAAGTGAGAACCTTAAATTAAACATTTCCACAGAACATTAAGCTAAGGTTATCTGCATTCTTGTTGTCAAATTTTATGTAGAAACTATGCAGTAGCCTATTTTACGTCATTTAATGCAGTTACATCTGAAATAACTTTAAAATTACGGCCGATTCCCCACTTTTTCAAGTGAAAATTTAATAAACGTCACACATTATGTTACTTATTTTATTATACTTAAATATGTTAATGTAAACTTACGCATTATCTTGAGCAGCTGTTTTCCCATGCTAACTGTCTCTGTCTCACTGATGCAGTGGTGTTATTTTTTAAAAATATGCTCATATTTGCTAAAACTTTGCATGAGCACATCAAGTTCAGCTGGAGAAAGAACTGCTGATCTCTTTTTTCAGATGTTGCCATGGTGACTCGTAATATCTGCACTTCATTGATAAAGCCTTTTATAGTCGCGGTGTGCACGCTTAACTCTGAGTTAAGCTGCGGTCACACTGGACTTTTCTCCCCATAGACTTCTATTCATACGCACGCGAATGCATCAGACCAGAAACGCAAGGTCATGCGTCAGATTTCGCAGGTTCAGTTCAAGCGTGATGAACTCTGACCTGCGAAATTGCATCACTTGACTGCGTGAGACCAATTTAGGATCAAAACATGACCTCTTTGAACAGAAATTTAAAACATGGAGCAATCGCTCGCTTTTTTAAATGTCTAATCATCTTGTTTAATCCTGCCCCTTTTCGCAGAGCCGTACGACAGAATTTCGCAAGCTCAAACTCTAGTGTTACTGCAGCTTTAGTCTACTCAGACTTGATTGACCCAACTCCGATCAGCTGTTCTGAAACTGAAAACTCAGAGATTTTAATCTCTCTGTAAGTCAACTCAGAGTTCAAGTTTAAACTCCAAGTTGGTTGAACCTCCTTACTGAAACAGGCCCCTAGTGTGTGGAATAAAGAGAATATATTTGTAACTAATGCACGCCCCATACTGGTCTCAGTTTTCCAATAATTCAACAACCTGTTGTCAGTCATTCCATATGTATATACTCATACATGAGAGCTGCATCAAGTAAAAATCTGAACTTACTCTGGTGGAAGACTTGTCCCTATGTGACAGGAAACAATAGATAAAAAAAGTTAATAAATAACTAGTTCACAATAGGGCTGGGCAATAAAATCGGTATCAATATTTATTGATCGAACACCATTGTCAATATCAAAAAAAAAAAAAAAAGATTCTGTATTTTGGTGCTATAGTTTTATTAAAATGTGGCTGCTGAGCGTGTGCCTTGGAAGCAATGCCAGTAAGGTTAGAGTGCAAGTTTGTCATTTACTGGATGTGCGCGACTTGCACGACAGGCATATGAGAGTGACGTGTACATGTTGTTCAAGCGCCGCACATGAACCACGCGCATTTTTTAGCCGCACCTAGTTGAAAACAATTTAACTTTACTGAAAGCCTTGAGCACACCACGATTCATGCAAGTAGAATCTGCAATCTGCTTCACATTTTGTATGCAATATACACATTTCAGTAACAGTAGACTAATTACCCCAGGTGTACCCAAACACTGCAGAACTTTTCTCCATAAACGCAAAGTCCATTGTAAATGGTCAAGGAATCACAACACATGCGTAAATGAGTGTCGTATAGCAGCAGTGGGTAGATTGTATATAAAAAAGATCTAAGGATATTGCCAGAGTGGCTTTTTGGTTTCTTTTCTTGTGCATCCCAGCCACTAGCTCCCCATCAGAAAGAGTTTTTAGCATAGGGGGTAATATAGTCATTCAACTTCACAATTTGCATTGTTCAGCAAGTATTTGAATAATGAAGGTCGGTTCTTTACTTGAAAGCTCAGATTTGATGATCATAATTTGTGTTGTTAACAGAGTTTGAGGTTTACTGTATCATTATTATTCACACCTTAAAGTTTGCTTTAATTGTTCAGCATTTACACTTTACCATTGCACACACTTTGTAACTTTTTTATTTATCAAGTGTGAGAGCCACTTTAACACTTGTTTATTTTATCATGAAGAGATCAGATGTTTTGTTTAAATATTTTTGTTTTTGACTATTAAATCGATTCGTCTTAGTTATGCTAAACAAAGTAAATTAAAACAAAGTGGGTAAATTAAAATAAATCCTAATATTCCTAAATGTATTGTTAAAAAATATTCAAGAATTATTGGTATCGAACAATATGAAACAAATGGCGATCATGTTTTCTGCAATACTGCCCAGCCCTAGTTCATAAACAACTGATCAAAATTAAAATCACAGAATTAGATTATGTAGACTATATATAATGTAAAAAATATCAAGTAAAAATTATATATTTTGAATGTATATTTACATATGTACATTTGAATGTGATATGAATCCCTGATCTCTGTTTCAAAATATATGTATTTTTTTGTAGTTTGAATTGTCTAGATTGGTCAATAGAACACAGTATTTACAGTACATTACAGAGAAACAAATCAGTGAGCCACCATTTACTTAGGTATATATTAGTCGGTGATCAACATTAAGGATCCTATTTTGACGATCTAGGCGCAAAGTCTAAAGCGCAGGGCGCAAAAGCATTAAGGGTGTGTCAGAATCCACTTTTGCTATTTTAAGGATGGGAAATTCTGCTTTGCGCCACGGCGCATGGTCTAACAGGGTTGAGCTAATTCTCTTAATGAATTATAGGTGTGTTTTGAGAAGAAACCAATCAGAGTCTCATCTCCCATTCCCTTTAAGAGTCAGTTGCGTAGCATTTGCAAATAAAATTTGCTATTTACATGACAGACTTTGTAAGTGGAATAACTGAGAGCTTCACTAGCGAGAAAACAGCTAAACAGAGCATCTGCAACGCAAGAATAAGAGAATGAGCCTCCTCATTCTGTACTTTCACTTTCACTCTCTTCCGTGGATAAGGAAACAGTGTTGTACGCACAGACATCCATTAGCCTACATAATTAATTTTGTTTGTTAAGCGCAAAGATTTGTTTTAAAACTATTTCTAAATTTAGTTCTAATTTCCAGCAAACGAATAAATGAACAGTAATAACGAAGTGTGGACAAAAAACTGAGTTATATCTAAACACACATGCTATGCCTCATATGGTCTAAAACCTGACAGGTGGGCAAATCTAAGCTTGTTTTTAATAAAACAGATATAAACATGCTTATAATAAATACTACTACTACTAATAATAACATTATACAAAAGCAAGTTGTCATGAATAAACTGAAAAAGCCCCCCGAGATGAAGGCAGTGGTTTTTATATTTATGTAGAAAGTAATAGTTTTTATAATATTTTAAGCCTATAATTCTTTTTCATTTGTAAATATTTGCGTATTGATGTACATCCAGTGTGTATTAAGCAATGCTTAAGCGAGGTGCACATCTAACGCGCTCTGTGCTGGACTTTAGACCTGCTCTCAGCTGGTCTATTGAACAGTCTATTCTAGTTCTTCAAAATAGCAACGCGCCAGCAATGAACCTCAACACACCTCCTTTTTTAGACCAGAACGCCTATGGGCGCACAAATGCATTTGCTATTTAAACAGCGTGGTGAAAAACGTCAAAACGACACTTGCGTCTAGCTGAAACTAGCAAACAACATTTGCGTCATGCCTTGCACCGCATTGCTCCGGGTGTATGATAGGACCTTAGTGTGTACCTTATTATTACAATACATTATTAGTTTGTAATGTTTCTTTTTAATAGAGTAACTGGCTTCTGACCTCTTCTTGACTGAACATTCATGAGATAATATTAACAGAAGAGAGGTTTCAACTAAACAGCAACTGAAGAGAGTGAGGAAATTAAGGCAAAATAATTTCGGGGTGCAAACTAACAATATGGAAAAGGAAATTGATGAGTTATTATTTGTTAAATGCTGGTGCATTTAAATGCTTTCCGTTTACGAGACAGTGTCATCTAAGAAAGCTTTTAATGTCTTTCTCTTTGTTACTACTCATTTTACAGTGTGTCCTGTACCTTAGTAAAAGCAAAAGTTTGTTTGTTTATTGCCACATCAGCAACTTATGGCTATTCAATGGCAAGATCAATATAGATAAAAACATATAAACATATTACAACTTCATAATTCCACAAGAGATGATTAAAAAAAGTACTTTACAAATAATTTTACATTAAAAACATTAAATATGATTTTTCAGTTTAATAAATGATAAATTAGTTCATTGTTGATAAGGCAAAAGGCAAAAAAAAAAAAAAAAAGATTGACAAGAAGAATGATATTAAAATACACTTACAGAAAATGTGCATTTGTAAAATCAGGCAATACAAGACAAAAGCAGATTCAGAAGGGAAGACGATGACTCTCAGATCCCCAAAGACACGCTCTCCATTTACTAAAGAATTAAAGAAGACTGAAGATAAATGTGCATGCAGGATATTTCACAGCAAATTGGTAAACAATATTTAATATGTGCTTTATAATCTGTAACCAAACAGTGTTCTGTTCATTATCAGCTGTAACGTACAATCCAGAGGAAAAATTCTGTTATGACCCCTAAAAGGGCCAGAGCAAGAGTTGTCCCGTCTTCAAAGACATTACAAAGAACCCCCCCCCCCCCCTCCTGACACACACATGCACCCACACACAAAGACACACACACACACACACACTTTTAAATGGACTCAGAAATCTTAAAATTTAAAACAAAGTACATGTAATATGTTTGTAAACTTTGTATCTTCCTGACTTTCTCTTTTAATATAGACACCTGTACAGTATATGCCCTTTTCAAGACACTAGACAAACTAAAGATGCAGGAATTATGTTTTATGTACTTCTAATAGTGTCATGTCTGGTATTATTCTGTTCCGTAGATAATCCTACAGCTCATGATCTAGAACGCATGATCGTAACTTATACGGCTACCATTCTTTAATGCTCTGAGTTAATGTCCCTTCGTCTCTTCAGGGTGGAT
The DNA here is from genome assembly GCA_903798205.1 of Danio tinwini. Taxonomy (NCBI): domain Eukaryota; kingdom Metazoa; phylum Chordata; class Actinopteri; order Cypriniformes; family Danionidae; genus Danio; species Danio tinwini. The sequence goes on from CAIGQZ010025834.1 coordinate 62,681, forward strand.
CCTCATTATGCATGAGTGTCCCAGAGACTAAGGAAATCTCCCGCTCAAACTTTGCCATTAAAACCATTGGTCAGTCAGTACAGAATGGGTGTGACTTAACCCATAGTTAAAACGCATCTACTCCCCAAAATCTCAGCAAAAAGGTCATGGCAGTAGGTCTCCGCTGAAGTGTCCCTGACAAGAAGGGGGCAGACCGCGTTTCTATACCCATGTGACTCGCCTGAGTTTCTTATTTTTCAGCAAATTAAACTCAGTTTAAAGTTTGAGTCTCGCGTATCCTCCCATCTGCGTCACAAGCTCCACACATCGATATCGATATACCAAATTCAGGTATTTAGACCCAATCCCAATTCTACCCCTTAGGCCTCATTTTGCGCGTTCACGCCAAGGTGTAGTGGTGTCCCAATTCTCTATAGTTTGAAGGCGTAGGGCTAAAGGGAAGGGATGAATACCCCTTCCGACGAAGATTTTTCAGGACCACACTCAAAACCAAGAGGTAAGAAAATTTCCCAGAATGCACTAGCCACAACGGCAGTATTGCTGAACCCGGAAGTAAGGAGAGCCACAAATTAGTATTTTTTGTCATTATTATGAAATTTTACAACAAACAAACACATGTTTTAATATATTCATAACTGCGTTAGTGTTTTACCGTCATGCTTTAAAAAAAAAAAAAACGCTAGAAAAAAAAACAGCTAAATTTCACAATCTATAATCCTTAATCATAACTCCTGTACAGCAGTCACACAACATTCTGACACTCGATGACACTCAGATACCCTGTCAGAAAAGTCTAGTGGCTGAGAATGAGCTTTTTACAGTGTCTGCTATATGTTAATGTTGTTTTTGTGTGTTTACAGATGAATATTTGCCACGGTGTAAATTCACAGTATAGTTACGATCTTATTGTCACATTAGATCATTATGATAACATAATATATGCCTTCAGTGATTTGCTGAAGATAAACACCAAAAAAACACAACTGGAATAACTACAGCAGTCGTCATCGTCTGATCTCATATTAAGCAAGAGATCATGATGACATATGATGACGTGTGCAGGTGCTGTAGTGCGGTCCCATTTCTTAGGGGTACATTTTGAAGCCCTTCCCCTTCACACTCGGTTGTGAGGGCCAAGGGGAAGGGGTACAAAAATAGAATTGGGATTGGGCCATAGTCGTGCATTTAAGGCAGTGCCTCTTCATCAAAAAGGTGTTTTTATAGTCTTGCTGGTTTTTAATTAGTTAGTTGTGTGGAACTGAGCTAGATTTGCAATTCTTTTACCTAAATTCTTTTACTTTCTCACTTTCTTTGTTTTCTATGTTGTCGTTATGCTTTGTATGTTTGTTTGTTATATGTTAGACTAGTCAATAAATTATGCTATATAACCATGTTGGATTGTTTTTGTTTTGCCTCACAGAACAAGTCATTTTAAATATAGACCCTTGCTACAAACTTATTAAATTTACTAAAACTTCTAAACTATTAATTTACTTTACAAGAAGTAGTTATAATTCCCTTTTCTGAATAAATCAATAATTACAGAGTCTGCTCAGATGAGCGGGCGAAGTCATTGTTATATTTATTTTGGTAAATTAACTATAAGTTAATTCAAAATATTAATAATAACTTGTTATTATTGTTCATTAATGTTCATAAACTGAGCAAATTTTCCCTACATTAGCACAATATTTGCATAATTAGAATAAATAGTTTTTTAGTAAAATTTAAGTACAATATTAATGTCATAAAAATGCAGTTTCCAATAGATAGTCATTTTAAAATATGATATTCACTCACGTGCTTTCAGGATGAGTTCTGCTGTCAGTGAAACAGAGCTCAACAAAACAACACCAACTACTCCAAACATGTACATGATCTCATTACAGAGAAACACTGAAACAGACACACACACATGACAAACAAGAGGTAAAGGATTAAATAGTTGCACTCATTACACAGATCTCTTCTCTTTCCAGTTCTATCAGACTGGCTTTATGTCATATAGAATAAACACATACATGTTTTTGATTCTTCCTGGCTCGTGTCAGTCTGTTTCAGATTTCCTAAAGTTTCATTTGCTGTTAAAAACAAAAACTCAGACAGATGAGCAGAAAATATGACTTTACTGTGGGAGCTTTTCGATTCTAGTATGAGAAAAAGACAGACAACTTGTTTTTTTAAATAACAAACAACAACAATAAATAAATAAAGCTGCAAGCAGCAATTATCAGGGCCAAGCAGCCCAGCAGACACATCCCAAACAAGCAGGGCAACAAGCTAGAGAGCAACTGGTAAATTCTATAACTATTTGGCAGCATGATCTGAGCCAAATTTGGTGGAAATTGGGCTAACGATCTTTGGACAGTACACAACAACTTTTCAAACTAATTCAAGATGGTGGACAGGAAGTCGTGTCAATTAGGGACGAAATTATATCAATGTTCTCTGTATGTGCAAAGAATTTGGTGTTGGTATTGTAAGGTATTGTCTCATGACAATAAACAAAACTATTCAAAAGTCATTTAATAAATTTTGTATGGTTTCTGTTGATGGAATTTAATTGTTTGTCAATTTTACCTAGAAGGTGGCTCAAACTGACACGGTTTGGTCAATGGCAGGTCTAGATCACACACTTTAAGGTGTGAATTTGGTTTCAATACTTCAAACCACTGCAGTGACTCAGCCTGTAATGTCATCTGGCAGCATTACATCAAGTTTGCGCATGTGCTTAATGACAACAGTTATGTCTATCGACATGAATGCCATAACTTTTGGTCTACATGGTCTGAAGATGATCCGAGTCAAATTTGGTAAAGATTGGACCAGCGGTTTAGGAGTTAAAAACAGAATTGTTTAAACAAAATCAAAATGGCAGACTGGAAGTTTGGTAGATTATGGCATAATTAGTATCTGTGCTGTCGGCATGACCCAAGAAAAAATTTGAGACCAACTTCATCAAAATAAGCATATGCAGGCAAACGCTATTGCCAATTTTGTAAGTTTCATTAATAATGGATAAAGAATGTCGTATAATTGTTGCCATAGGTGGCGCTGTCACCAAATTTTTATGGTGTGGTCACTATGAGGAGACAATGATAGACGTAAAATTTGGTGTCATTATCTTTAACTATAGCAAAGATACGGCCTCAGATTTAGTTTGGCATTATGCCAGCACATTTGTTGGTGCAGTAAACAAAAACCGTTGCACATATAGACACAAATTTAATAACTTTTGGTCTACATGGTCTGAAGATAATCAGAGTCAAATTTGGTGCAAATCAGCCAAACGATGTAGGAGGAGTTTGAAAATGAAGGAATTTGACTTAAAGCTAGATGGCGGACAGGAAGTTCAGTTAATTAAAGCATATTTAGTATCAATATTCTCAGGACAACCCAATCAATCTATCCAGACAAGTTTCATAACAATAGACAAATTTAGTCAAAAGTTATTAGCATTTGTAGAAATATCATTATAATATTTGATCAAAAGGTGGCGCTGCAACAAAACTTTTTGGGGCACAGTCCCGAAGACACATACCGACTTTCATAACAATTTGTCAATGTGTCCATAAAAATAGCCATTTTTGACAATTCAAAATGGCCGATGGCCAAAATGGCTGACCTGGGACAATCAGACATCATTCAACTCTGCATGCTCCACTGGATGTAAAGACTGTCTCCAGACCACTAGGGGGCAGTGCGCCAAAACACTGCAGCTCACTTCAGACCATGAAGTGATACCACACACCAACTTTGGTGTGAATACATCAATGCGTTACAGAGATAAGTCATTTTTCACAAGCTCTACATTAAATTTGTTCGCAAGTTAATCAAAAACGGTTCGTCTTAGGTTTTGCAGAAATAGCGAAAAAACTTTGATGATTGAAAATGACATCATAGGGTCCGTTTGAATTGACTTGAGCCAACGAATCAGAGGAAAAAATCAATTTGATTGTAGCCCATTCAGTTCAAAAGTTATAGAGATAAACAATAGTGAAACTTTGGACCAGTGGTGGCGCTAAAGAGTTTGAGTTAGAGAATCCAAACTTGTTATGGTTGAAGATCAGACGGCCCAGTGTGCCAAAGTTTGCGCTAATGCTGCAAACGGTTCACAGGGCTGCCATAGACTCCCAGAGGGAAAGAGGAAGAAGAAGCCGGAAGAATAATAATAAAAACTGGAACGGATACAATAGTTGACTATGCACCTTCAGTGCTTGGCCTCTAATAACAATAAAAATAAATTAATATTAAATCAAGATGCCCTAGACAATATTATACCAATTGCTTGGTAGTAAATCAATAAATGTCCAAAAATATACATTTTACCAGAATCAGCCCAAAACAAGACAACTTAATTAACTTAACATTAATATATAGTGTAAACCCAACATGCAGGTCAAGTTTGTATGGTAAAGTTTTTAGTTTCGTACATTTATTGTGTACTGCTAGTTGATGAAGTCAGTGATGGACAATACCTTGCACAAAGATCACGACAATCTTCAGTACTTCAAGAAATGAAATGACACAGATCCACTCCAAGCGCTCTGACAATTAAAAACAGCACTTTTGATTAGTACAACATGCCTAATAAAACAGATGACTAGATAAGCTATTATTGGCTATCACTCATCACTAAGCTGACAGTGTTTCTATTAAATCTATAAAATGTTATTAAATATTACACATTATTCATTGTTCCAGGTCAACAATCCTAACATAAATCTTCCAACAAAAAAGATCTTGCATTAAAGATAAATATAAATATATATCCCACACCAAAAAAAAGAAACAATGAAACGATGCTTTATCTGTTTACATGTGAAAAGAGAAAACAAGATTAAAGAAAAATTATACAAAACAACTTAATAAATTCAACATACCTGTCTCCCTTTGCAATATAGCGTTATGAACAAAAATCACTACGATGATATTCACAACTAATAAAGTTATTATAACTGATACTGCAATCCATATTTTGCAGAAACCTGCCAATGAAAAGATGACCGTCAGCATTCATTACATTTCACAGGTCACAAACTTGAACTGATCTCAAATCTGATGCAGGTCAATTCACTGTCATCAGCATGAAATTAAAATTGACCCTTTTTGATCTTATTGTGATCAGTTTGCTCTTCTGTTTATTTATTTATTGGTACCTTAAAGGATTAGTTCACCCAAAACTGAATGTGTTATACTGAACTCTGTTATACAGAATGTTTACTGGCCCCTGTACTTTCCTGATTGAATATCTCATCTAGAAGAGTTTCAGGGAATTTTTCATGGCTCACTTTTCACAACACAATCATCATAATTGTTCCACTTTTTTTTGTAATTTCACTTTTAAATGCATTAATAAAACTAGTGCAATGGATAGATTCTGTTTAATTGTTATAGGTTATATTTCTGATCATATAACATTTACATTCAATTAAACATATAAGAATGAAATGAACTTACTTCTGGCAATCAGCAGAAAAATACATGACATACCAGCCAGCCATACCATGTAAACAAAAACCGCAACAATATACACCAAAGCTCCTAAAATACAAACAATATACAAGATCCCATCAGTTTCCCACTCAAACTAAACAAAGAAATAATGACATTAAAGCACATAAAATGATTACTTGTGACAATTACAGTACTTCATTATGCATGCTGCTTTCTGTAAGTAACTTTGCAACTACATACACCATCAGTCACTAGAGTAACAGAGACTGTAGTATTATTATTTTCATTATTATTGTCATCATCTGCTAACACTAGGCCCAGACAGACATTCAGCTGACTATAAGTAACTGTGTAGGACTGGTTGCTCTACAACATTTTCCATTTAGCGGACGCTTTTGTCCAAATGACCCCAAACCACCTGCTAAACTCTACTAATACTCCAATGAGGAGGTTGTTGGCATAGAGTTGCAGAAATGTTAATTATAATGTCTAAAATGGATCATCAAGTTAAAGTGTAACTCTTACCCCCAGCTTCACAAACAAGGTTTAAGGCTAGTCTTGGATTAAATTGCATGTTTAAGCTCTCTCAACTGAAAATTACTCAGAGTGAGATGTCTTAAATATGGCAGTGTCATTTTTTGTCTCTGATCCACACCAGTAATGTATTTTTCTAAGGCTGTTTTTATAAATGTGGCTTAAATAGCCTAATTTAACTAAGGTCTAGTCCTGGTTTAAGCTAAGCCTGGTTTGTGAAACTGGGCCAAAAAGTCTTAAAGTGTTTTACTTGTTATATATATATATATATATATATTTAACTTCATTTAGGCACATTGATGTTTACATGTTAGTCTACTAGTACCTCTAGTGAACAGGGAACCCAGTTCTCTTTTTCTTTTAAACACAATCTACTTGTTTCATCTCAGTGTAATAAATTAGCAGGAGATCAGTAAACAGTGTCACCTCGAGAGTCAAGTCCAAACGAGAAGAACAACTGGGAGAATTCAAAGAGGACCAAGAAGAAGATGATAAAGGGACGACAACACATGTTTTTAAAACCTAATAGAGAGAGAGAGAGAGAGAGAGAGAGAGAGGGGGGGGGGGGGGGGGGAAGAGAGAGTTGGCATGAATTAGCATGTCACTAGCATGTTTCTAGTATAAACTAGCATGTTGTTA
>CAIGQZ010025994.1:0-12628 GCA_903798205.1 Danio tinwini
TCCAGAAAACAGGGAAAAGAAAGAAAACACTCCTTGTGCCTTCGGACATGGAGGTGTGTAAGGTCCTGGATTCAGTCCCCAGCATCTCTAAATGTCTTGAGTCATTCACTAAACATTTGTGTCAATTCTGCACAATCAGCATTGGAATCAATTATGCTTTTGAGGTTCTGTGCACAACAATAACAAGGTGGAATAGAAACAAAAATTACTTTGCTACAAATGGGGAGGTAGCTCAGTGGTAGAGCGCATGCTTTGCATGTATGAGGTCCTGGGATCAATTTCTAGCAACTCCAAGTGCCTTTTAAGGTTCTATCCAGGAAACAGGTAAAAGAAAGAAAACACTCCTTGTGCCTTCGGACATGGAGGTGTGTAAGGTCTTGAATTCAATCCCCAGCATCTCTAAATGTCTTGAATCATTTACTAAGCATGTGTGTCTTTTCCGCACAATCAGCATTGGCATCATTTATGCTTTTGAGGTTCTGTGCGCAACAAAAACAAGGTGGAATAGAAACAAAAATATATTTGCATCAAATGGGGATCTAGCTCAGTTGTAGAGCGCATGCTTCGCATGTATGAGGACCTGGGTTCAATCCCCCGCATCTCAAAGCGTCTTTTGAGTTTCTATCAAATGACAATGAACAGGGCAAAGACAGAAAACACTCTTGTTTTCCGTCCCCAGCATCTCTAAATGTCTTGAGTCTTTCACTAAATATTTGTGTCATTTTTGCACAATCAGCATTAGAATCAATTATGCTTTAGAGGTTCTGTGCGCAACAATAACAAGGTGGAAAAGAAACAAAAATTTCATTGCTACAAATGGGGATGTAGCTCAGTGGTAGAGCGCATGCTTTGTATGTATGAGATCCTGGGTTCAATCCCCAGCGTCTCTAAGTGTATTCTGAGGTTCTATCCGCTGCCAGGAAACTGAGAGAAGAAAAAAAACACTCCTTGTGCCATCGGACATGGAGGTGTGTAAGGTCCTAGATTCAATCCCCAGGATCTCCAAATGTCTTGAATCATTTACTAAGCATGTGTGTCTTTTCCGCACAATCAGCATTGGCATCATTTATGCTTTTGAGGTTCTGTTCGCAACAAAAACAAGGTGGAATAAAAAAAAATGTATTTGCAACAAATGGGGATACAGCTCAGTGGTAGAGGGCATGCTTTGTATGTATGAGGTCCTGGGATCAATCCCCACCATCTCCAAGAGTCTTTTGAGGTTCTATCCAGGATACAGGGAAAAGAAAAAAAACACTCTTTCTGCCTTCGGACATGGAGGTGTGTAAGGTCCTGGATTCAATCCCCAGCATCTTTAAATGTCTTGAGTCATTCACTAAACATGTGTGTCTTTTCCGCACAATTAGTTACAAAAATTTCTTTGCAGCAAATGGGGATGTAGCTCAGTGGTAGAGCGCATGCTTTGCATGTATGAGGTCCTGGGTCCAATCCCCAGCATCTTCTTTTGAGGTTCTATCAAATAAGAATGAACAGGGCAAAGACAGAAAACACTCTTGTGTTCCGTCCCCAGCATCTCTAAATGTCTTGAGTCATTCACTAAACATTTGTGTCAATTCTGCACAATCAGCATTGGAATCAATTATGCTTTTGAGGCTCTGTGCACAACAATAACAAGGTGGAATAGAAACAAAAATTACTTTGCTACAAATGGGGATGTAGCTCAGTGGTAGAGCGCATGCTTTGCATGTATGAGGTCCTCGGATCAATCCTCAGCATCTCCAAGTGTCTTTTGAGGTTCTATCCAGGAAACAGAGAAAAGAAAGAAAACACTCCTTGTGCCTTCGGACATGGAGGTGTGTAAGGTCCTGGATTCAATCCCCAGCATCTCTAAATGTCTTGAATCATTCACTAAGCATGTGTGTCTTTTCCGCACAATCAGCATTGGTATCATTTATGCTTTTGAGGTTCTGTGCGCAAAAAAAACCCCAAGGTGGAATAGAAACAAAAATATCTTTGCATCAAATGGGGATGTAGCTCAGTGGTAGAGCGCATGCTTTGCATGTATGAGGTCCTGGGTTCAATCCCCAGCATCTCCAAGTGTCTTTTGAGGTTCTATCGATTGACAATGAACAGGGCAAAGAAAGAAAACACTGTTGTGTTCAGTCCCCAGCATCTCTAAACGTCTTGAATCATTCACTAAGCATGTGTGCCTTTTCTGCACAATCAGCATTGGCATCAATTATGCTTTTGAGGTTCTGTGCACAACAATAACAAGGTGTAATAGAAACAAAAATGTCTTTGCTACAATTGGGGCTGTAGCTCAATGGTTGAGTGTATGCTTTGTATGTATGAGATCCTAGGTTCAATCCCCAACATCTAAGTGTATTCTGAGGTTCTATCCACTACCAGGAAACTGGGAAGAGAAAAAAAAACACACTCCTTGTGCCTTCGGACAAGGAGGTGTAAGAGGTCCTGGGATAAATTGCCAGAATCTCCAAATATCTTGAATCATTCACTAAAAATGTATACCTTTTCCGCACAATCAGCATTGGCATCCATTATGCTTTCGAGGTTCTGTGCACAACAATAACAAGGTGGAATAGAAACAAAAATATCTCTGCACCAAATGGTGATGTAGCTCAGTGGTAGAGCGCATGCTTTGCATGTATGAGGTCCTGAGTTCAATCCCCAGCATCTCCAAGTGTCTTTTGAGGTTCTATCAAATGACAATGAACAGGGCAAAGACAGAAAACACTCTTGCGTTCCGTCCCCAGCATCTCTAAATGTCTTGAATCATTCACTAAGCATGTGTGCCTTTTCTGCACAATCAGCATTGGACTCAATTATGCTTTTGAGGTTCTGTGCAAAACAATAACCAGGTGGAATAGAAACAAAATTATCTTTGCCACAATTGGGGAGGTAGCTCAGTGGTAGAGCGCATGCTTTGCATGAATGAGGTCCTGGGTTCAATCCCCAGCTTCTCCAAGAGTCACTTGAAGTTCTATCCACTACCAATAAACAGGGAAAAGAAAGAAAACAGTCCTTGTGCCTTAGAACATGAAGATGTGGAAGGTCGTGGATTCAATCCCCAGCATTTCCAAATATCTTGAATTATTTACTAAAAAAGTATACCTTTTCTGCACTATCAGCATTGGCATCATTTATGCTTTTGAGGTTTTCTGCACAACAGTGAGAAGGTGGAATAGAAAGAAAAATATCTTTGCTAAAAATGAGGAAGTAGCTCAGTGGTAGAATGCATGCTATTACTCCCCACGTCTAGGGGAAAACAACATGGGCATAATAAACGGAAAAAAAACAAATGTCTTGGGGTGATGGATTTCCCAAACAAAACAAAAACTTAAGACAAAAGATCCCCTTTGGTCGACAATGAAACTCGGACTCTAAGTTGAGAGTAATTGAATAGATTTATTATAAAAAAAATTGTCATTTTTAAGTGAGCATCTCTTCAGGGTGACCCAAGGCCAAAATACCAAACAAAAGAATCTGCAAAGTAAATTAACTAAATTACCTATTAATATTTAAAGAAAAATACAGGACTTACAATACTTACATTTCTAACTAAACATAAACATAGTCAAAAGTAATCAAATAAATAGGCAGGCCAGCCCTACAAGCTCAAACTCTCAAAAAAGGTGACATGAAACACGAAGCATATTTGCCAAAGGCAGCACAACATCTAAGAAGTTCTCACAAAAAAAAGATAATAACCAGACATTCCTAAAAATCTCCGAAGATCACGTTTCGTTTAGGGAACAGCAAATGGCTTGCACTTTCAAAGTGACAGGTCGAATTTCCCCCTGTCCTACCTGCTTTTCCATGTAGGTAATAGTTGCCTTACCAAACTCACACTTACTCAAATTAAGTGTTAAGAAGGCATCTTGCAAGCGACAAAACACAGTTCTCAGTGTTGACAGATGTTCTTCCCATGTGTCAGAATAAACAACAATGTCGTCGAGGTACGCTTTACAGTTAGACACACCACTGAGCACTATATTCATCAAGCGCTGAAAAGTGGCGGGAGCGTTCCGTAGTCCGAAAGCCATCACCGTGTAATTCAGAAAGTCATCTGGTGTCACAAAAGCTGAAATTTCGGCAGCACACTCAGTCAAGGGTATTTGCCAGTAGCCCTTCAACAGATCTAGTTTTGTGACAAAGCGTGCAGAGCCTACTTTCTCAATACAATCCTCCATTAATGGGAGGGAAAACGAGTCGGGTTTTGTCACGGCATTTACTTTTCAGTAGTCCGTCCAGAACCGTTGCGTGCCATCAGACTTAGGAACAAGTATACACAGTGAGCTCCATGCTCATGAGCTCGGGACTGTAAACCATTCGCAACTATATATTTAACCTCCTCTTCCAGTACCTTTCGTTTAGCAGGATTCACTCGATAAGCACTGTTTGATAGGCAGGCATTCGCCCACGTCAATGTCGTGCTTTAATACTGAAGTTTGTGAAGGGACATCTAAAAATAGTGCAGGGAAACAATGAATTAATTTAAGCATTAAGCATTTCGCTTCACTGACTGTGAGCTAAGTGCAACAAATGTGACTTTAAAATACTCAGAGCCTGGAAATTATTCAATTTGCCACACGAAATTAGGGACTTCTGCGTACTAAGACCGTCTTCATCTGAGCCATTGTCAGAAGTGACCACGACAGCCACAGGAGCGATTCCAGAGCTTTTTGACTCTGAGTCATCTTCACGACTCACATAATGCTTTAACATTTTAATGTGACACACAGGACATTTTCTGCGTCTGTCGGGTGTTCGCACAGCATAATTCATGTCACTTAGTTTTTTATCATTGACATACGGTCCTGAAAATTTTGCCTGTAATGCAGCACCTTAAACTGACAATAAGACCAAGACCTTATCTCCTGCAGAAAACAAATGAGACACAGCATTTTTATCATAGCGCTCTTACATTTTTGCCTGAGTATTCTCCAAACTAATCTGAGCTAGTTTACATGCATTGTGCAAATGCTCTCTAAAAGCACACACATAATCAAGATGGCATTCTTGTTTTTGCTCTGATACCCACGACTCGTGCAATAATTTTATGGGGTCTCTGATTATATATCCGAAAATTAACTCAGCCGGGCTAAACCCCAATGACTCCTGAACAGACTCACGGATAGCAAATAACATTAAGGACAACTCCTCATCCCAGTCTTTGCTCGACTCAGCGCAGTATTTACTCAGCATCGACTTTAAGGTTTGATGGAACCTTTCTAATGCACACTGAGATTCCAGATGGTAAGCACTCGATGTAACGTGTATGATGTTCAGTTGAGAAAGCACCTGTTGGAACACTCGGGACATCAAATTTGTGCCCCGATCAGTCTGAATCACTTTTGGGAAAGCAAAGGTAGAAAAGAACGTAATTAGCGCTTAACTAAATACAGTTAACACTGTATTTCAGCAACGCGACAAAGAGTCATTTTTTTGTTCAACAGAAATCAGCACTTTATCAGCGGACAGCGGCAGGTCATCCAATAGCGATTTAGTACCACAGGCCTTGGACAGCGACTCGCCACCCTGTGTCTCAGATTTTACAGCAGGCCAGCTGCCAATGAAAGTATCAGAAAAATCAATCATATCGCCAAATTTACAAGCTTGCGCTCATGTGATTACACAAGCAGAAAAGACAGTCAGGAATTCTAAAGCTAAATCATTAGAATGTACCGTCTCACAAAGAGGATTCTCAATAACCTCAGGATAAGAAAGAACTTTTCCTCCAGCTAAATCATTACCAATGATAACAGAAACACCCTTCACGGGCAACTGACGTACAGCCAGTTTCACAAATCCTGTTACCAAACCATACTGAATATATACCTTATGTAGTGGCACTTTCAAAACCCCTAACTCAATCCCCTGAATAAGGACATCAGATCCACAATAACTTTCGTCCGAAAAGAATAACAAATCAAATAATACAAAGGACTGTACAGACCCTGCATCTCGAAGAATGGCTACAGGAACTGAATCTTGTGCCAATCCACTCAGAGAAACCCTTTCCTGACACAAATGGATCTTACAAAGCGTCAATATCATAAAGCATAATATTTTCCCGTTATTTTGCACTGAATCGAAAGAGGCCAAGTCTCTCTCGGCCAGCACAACGCCGCAGCAATTCGCTCGAAAGCGCCAAAATTTGAATCCACCTCGTTATCCCGAAATGGAGGTACGAGGGTAGTGACGACTAATATCAAAGTCAGTATAATTATTAGAGGGCATAGGCAACGAATGAAACGGGGTTGGATTAAGATTAACATCAAGTGAAGCAAATGGTATAGGTATAAGTAGGTGACAATTTAGGTGGAGAAACAGGTGAACGACGGTCAGCTTGCGTTTCTAACTCACATTGCCTAAAACTTAGGAGCTGAGTTGTATGTTCTTGATGTTAAATTGAGATCTAATTGTTTCAAATGGATTGCTATTTTTAAATCTTCTATATTTATTCCCCTAAGCGACTGCAACATAGGATCATCTGTCGTATGGCTATCAACACTTGCGTCCACGTTTTGCGCCACTCCAGCAGACCTAGGCTATAAAACGCCTTGCTGCACCAACGAACCATAGATTAAGTCTCGCACTTCTTTTTTCTTAGCAGTTTTCACAAGAGAGATCATAGAAATCAGCCACTAAAAATAAATACATTTTATGGCATGACTATAGAAGTTCCCACGAAGGAGCTAGTTTAAACGCTTCTATTCTAAACTCTAATCTCAACCTTTTCCCACAGCACAAGATCAAACTGCTAGTCACAAAAAGATTATATATAAATAGTACTCACCAGCAATGTCACATGATTTCTCTTCGGATGCGAAAATTGAAGGAAAGAAAATATCAAATTAAACTAAATTTGGATGAGGATAAAACAGACGAGTCCCCAATTATTACGCCCCAATGTCTAGGGGAAAACAACATGGGTATAATAAAAGAAAAAAAAATGTCTTGGGGTGGTGGATTTCCCAAACAAAACAAAAACTTAAGACAAAAGATCCCCTTCGGTCGACAACAAAACTCTGACACTTAGATGAGAGTAATTGAATAGATTTATTATAGAAAAAGTCATTTTTAAGTGAGCAACTCTTCAGGGTGGCCCCAGGCCAAAATAACAAACAAAAGAATCTGCAAAGTAAATTAACTAAATTAATTATATTAATATTTAAAGAAAAATACAGGAAGCTTACCTTTCTCCCTAAACATAAACATAGTAAAAAGTAATCAAATAAATAGGCAGATTTGTGATCGTCTAAGAAGTCGAGAATCATGATCGCGTTTTAAATGTTATAGCACATAATTCGGTTAACGTCATTGCGTCACCGCGCTATCCGCATTTCCTCCGGAGTTTTATGTAATTTCGGGTGTTTCATTTTTGATTTGTCGACTTTAACTGCAGTTTGGCACTTTGACTTTCATTCACGAACATTTCATGCAAGCCCACCGTGACAAACGAGATATGGGATGCAACTATGAACTGCTGGAAGTGTTGTTTCTAATGGAAGTTCATACCGCATGCTGAATGTAAGAAAAACCTCTGCATTTCACGATGCAGGAGTCTGTGGTCTGCACTGACTCGGTAGGTGCAAAGAGTGTCAATCAGCCGTGTGTGTGTGTGTGTGTGTGTACTACCCTGTCGCAAAAAGCGGCTTCAAGTCCTGCATGAGGCTAATAGTTTAATTAAGGTGTATACATGCATGTACTGCACTTAAATAATGTGACTAAAATCGGCATACTCCACATGTCTTAATTACATTTCTCTTTAGTTCGATTATGACCTTAATCTGATTAAATTAATCAAAAATCGCTGTTTACATGGTAGACTCTTAATCAGAGTATTGTCTTAATCGCATTAAAATCAAATTATTGGTGCCCATGTAAACGTAGTCAATGATAACAAGACTGAATATTGGTCGTCGGCCTGAGGGGTAAGGGAAATCCAGGAGCTCCACTCACCGCAACCGTCGCAACACGAATGAGCTCCTTGAGCCCTTCTTCTTCTTCTTATAGTTTTACGGCAGTTGGCATCCAGCGTTTTTGGTGCATTACCGCCACCTTCAGCTCCGGAGTGTGGACCAGAGGTTAGGTTTACAGACTAATCATTTTACCCCACCTTCCTCATACACACACACACATACAACTTACAAACACACCCTTCACCCCTATGTAATATTAATCATCACCATAATCATAATACTCATATTAATAATTACCACCACAATACTCATACACCTACTCTTACTTCTACTACAGTACTTCTTATACTTATATTTAACTCTCTTCCCCTTGCTTTCTATTATAATTTAAATAGTTTATTTATATCCTATCATATACACCAGTTTCTCTCAAGAACTTCATAATAATTCTGGTCTGAACCCTGTCCTTATTACTCAGTAAACCTTTCAATGTTATTTCCTGAATCCCTATCTCCTTTAGATCCTTTCTCATGTCCTCCCTCTGTTTTTCATACCTGTTGCATTTTAGAATCACATGTTCTACTGACTCCTCTTCACTACAGCCCTCACACAATCCAGTTTCATGCTTCCCTATCATTTTAAGGGTTTTATTTAATAAACAATGACCCAGTCTTAATCTAGTTACCACTATTCCTTCTCGACGGTTTCCACTACTGACTTTTTTGTGTTTAACAACCTGTTGAATTTGATAAAAATGCCTTCCTTTCTTTTCTCTGTCCCACTTCTCTTGCCATTTTTAATTTATTCTTACCCATATTAGACTTTTCACTTCTGCTTTGCTAACCCTTATTTGCATTTTTATATTTTCTTTAGTTAACGCCCTTTTTGCTAATCTGTCAGCCATTTCATTTCCCTTTATCCCATTATGACCTGGAACCCATATAAATTTCACCACCCTTCCCTGTTTTGTTATTTTTGTTATACACTGGAGTACTCCAAACAATATATCTTGTCGACTTTTTGAAGAAAATGACCTTAAACTTGCAAGAGCGGATGCAGAGTCTGAACATACCAAGATTTTGTCCTGCCCTGTTATTTCTACCCATCTTAATGCTACTAACATAGCTAGCATCTCCACTGTGTAAACTCCAACATAATCAGAAGTCCTTCTATTTATTCCTATATGTTTTTCCGGTATGACAACCCCCAATCCAGACACTCCATTTTCTGGGTTCTTTGCTCCATCTGTATATATCTGTGTGTACTCTTTGTATTTTTTCTTCAACCCTTTGGTTAAATATTCTTTCCAGATTGATGCTATCCCTCGCCTCATTTTTTCCCTCTAATACAAACCAGTCTACCTCTGGCCACACTAGCCTCCATGGAGCAATTTCTGGATAGATGACAGTAGAACTTATTTTCAGATTGAACACGTTTAATTCCTTTGCCACCATGTTTCCACACTGACCAAAATTCTCCTTTTGACTTTTCCCATTTTCCCAACTCTCCTGTAATACTGATTTGGTGATATGTGAACTTGTATGCCCTTGTAAACCTACCCAATAATTAGCCATCAACTGCTTCCTTCTTAATTCCAGTGGCAATTCTCCCATTTCCACTTGAATAGCTGATATTGGTGTTGTTTTAAAAGCTCCACAACATATTCTCAGTGCCTGAGTCTGAATTACTTCTAATTTATTTAAGTTTGACTTGGCTGCTGACCCATACACCACACTTCCATAATCTAACACTGATCATATTAGAGCTACATATATTCTGTACAGCGATGGTGAGCTTGCTCCCCATTCCCTTCCCTTCAAACACCTCATTACATTAATTACCTTTTTACATTTTTCCTCCATTTTTTGAATGTGGTCTACAAATATTAAACAAGAGTCCAAGTTAATTCCTAGAAATTTAAAACTTTCAACCCTCTCTACATCTTTCCCATACATCTGTATCTTAAGCTCTTCTGGAATTCTTCTCCTGGTGAAGAAAACTGACTGAGTTTTTTCATTTGAAAACTTAAACCCCCAATCATATCCCCACTCTACCACTTTATTAGTTGCTTCCTGTATCTTCCTAATTATGTGTTTCATATTCTTTCCTCTCTTCCACAATGCTCCATCATCCGCAAATAGAGACCTACCTATATCTTCTGGAACCTTTGCAAACACATCATTAATCATTATAATAAACAGCAATGGACTTATCACACTCCCTTGAGGCGTGCCATTTTCTGCTTCATATTTATTTGATATATCTGTCCCTACTCTTACCTAAATCATCCTTCTAGAAAGGAAATCTTTTACCCAATTAAATACCTTCCCTCCAATTCCCATCTCATTCAGTTTAATCAATAGCCCCTCCTTCCACATCATGTCATAGGCTTTTTCGATGTCAAAAAATACTGCTATTACATTTTCTTTATTAACTTGAGCCTTCCTAATTTCTGTTTCTAGTCTAATCACTGAATCTATTGTATACCTTCCTTTCCTAAATCCACTTTGACATTTATCCAATAATCCTCGTTTTTCCAGGTCATACGTCAACCTTTCTGTGATCATTCTCTCCATGATTTTACACAGATTCGATGTAAGAGCTATTGGTCTATAACTCGTGGGTTTAGTTGGATCCTTACCGGGTTTCCTTATTGGAATCACTATTGCCCCTTTTTTTCAGATTTCAGGTAACTGTCCCTCCTTCCATATCTTATTATACATCTCCAAGAGCTTTAACATTGATCTTTCCTCCAACTTCTTTAGCATTAAATAACATACCTGATCTTTACCTGGAGATGTAGGTTTTGCTTTGTTAATTGCTCTTACCATCTCTGCCAATGTAAACGGATCATTTAATTCATTTTCTGTTTCTTCCTTTCTATTAATCTTATGAAAGTGCTGCTTCAATGTTACTGTTCTTCTCCTCCTCCCTTCCTCTGATAAATTTTCTGATCCATGTACTTTAACAAATGCTTCTGCTATAATCTCTGCTTTCTCCTTATTTGATGTTGCCATTTTCTCTTCAGTAACTAATACTGGGTATTCCCACTGCCTTCTGTCTCCTCCCATCCTTTTTATCATTCCCCATACCTCTCCTACTGGTGTAGTTCTTCCTATTTCCTCACAAAATTCGCTCCAACTTGTTCTTTTTGCTTGACGTACTGTTCTTCTGACTATTGCTTGAGCTTTTTATACTGGATAAGATGTTGCAAATTATGTGTTCTTTTAATTAATCTGAAAGCTTTATTTCTATCTCTAATCGCCTTCCAACATTCCTCATTCCACCATGGCACAGTTTTTCGTTTTCTCTTGGTTTCCTTCTTGGAGATAGCTTCCTCTGCTGCCCTAATAATTGCTGATGTAACTTGATTATTGACTACATTTATGTCATCATAAACTTCAATCTTCATCATTAACTCACAACTAATTTTTGTAAACATTTCCCAGTCAGCTTTACCAAAATTCCATTTAGGGATTCTATAATCTAACCCCACTTCTGATCTCTTACCCACTGAACTTATAATTGGGTAGTGATCACTTCCCACTGTAGATGCTGACCACACCTCCCATTTACAATTTCCTGACAAAGAACTAGTTACTAATGTTAAATCTAGTACAGATTCAATTCCTGTTGCTACATTTATTCTAGTTCCTCTTCCATCATTCAAACACACCAAATCTCTTTCATCTATTAGTTCTTCAATTATTTTACCGTTAGCATCTGTATGAGCCCTACCCCACATTGAACTGTGTGCATTAAAATCAGCACACCATATTACCTTTTGACTGTCCTGTCCCTCTATATTTAATAGCTTTTCTATTTCCAACTTCTTACATGGATTATAATAATTAATAATTCTAATTACCCCACCTCTTTCCCACACCTCCACTACTATGTACTCCTGCTCCTCACCTATTCCCACTACTCTATACTGAATTCCAGTCTTAATGAAAACTGCACATCCTCCTCCACCTCCCTCACTGTTTCTGTCTCTTCTAACTATTGAATATCCATGTATTACATAATCTAAATTTGGTTTTAGCCATGTTTCTTGTATACACATCACATCAGGTTCCTCATTTAACTCATTTACAAATTGTTTAAATTCTTGTCCATTAGCTAATATACTCCTAGCATTCCATTGTAAGATTATAACCATTATTAGTACTACCCAATACATGATGTTTCCTGACTCGACTGATTCGTAAGGATTTCCCTCACCTCTTCCCATGTCAGTCCTACTAATCCAAGATGATTGACAGCAGCTTTTACTATCAGCTGAATTTTCTCATTTTTTGATTTTACTTCTGCTGTACTGTTTATCACTCCTGCTATAAACGTTACTAGTTCTATTTTTTTGACGTAGATTCCTTCTGATTTGTCTTGCTGTTGAGATTCAATAACCACTTCACTTTCTTTGTTTTTCTTTTCTCCTGACATTTTAACCGCTTCAGCGTATGTGATTTTTTTCTCCACTCTTATCTTTTGTATATTTGTCTCTCTCTTCATTACTTCACATCCACTGAATCCCACATTGTGACAACCTCCACAATTGCAACATTTTGGTTGAACTCCTGCTCCACAGTTTCCATATTCATGATCCCCTCCACACCTTCTTTGTCTATTACAGATTTTTGCTGTGTGTCCAAACCTTTGGCAATTATAGCACCTCAATGGTTTTGGTACATACAATCTCACTGGATAGCTCATGAATCCAAGAA
>CAIGQZ010026000.1:0-39543 GCA_903798205.1 Danio tinwini
TTTACTCTGAGGATTTTGCTGTGTAAGAAAAAAGGCGCACCAAGGCAAAATGTTAGTCTGAGCCGTGTATTGGATAGATTAATTGATAGATTGTGTGTGCATTTTAATAACATTGACACTATACTTTTACGATTGATTAAACTAGGGATGCTAACGATTACTCGATCGATTTATTGTCGGTAGGCCTAACCCAAAACCCATAGACCGTAACGGTTAAGCATGGGCATTTAATAAATTATGCTTTGTGCTGTGAGACGCGTCCCCAATTTCACACATTACATAATCAAGTGTGTGCAGTTTACGTTACCTTATGGAGTCGTGCACTCTCTTGACTTCGCATATTGGGGACACATAAAACCCTGTTATGCACAGATTTCGTATATTATTAATGGATTGTTTATAAGGACTAAGCTATTAATTACTGTAATTCTCCAAATGGAAAATGCTTGGGTGGTTTGATAATATATCATATCATTGCTTATGTTTATGATCTGGCACTCATCTTTCAATATTACAGATCGATTTATCAGATGATTTGTCATAAGGGAAATATTAACAAAATGATTTTCTTTATGGAGACCCATCTAAAAACAATAGACAATCAATATTTCATTTAGTATAAATACAAGTTTTAGTAACAATAACTTAAACCGAAACATACCTTTGTACATGAAAGAGCAGGTTCTCGGTAACCCTAAAGACAAGCTCGTCGCATCAGAAACGACTCTCGCTTATGACGTCTGCTTCGCGGGCATTTCAGGTTGTATGCGTCACCGTCGCATTTGTTCACGTGCTTTAAATTAATGCTTTTTGTCTCCCAAATTCATATAATAAAGAGAATGATAAAATAACGTTATTAACCAGTTGACTTTAAACGTTTCTGTTCAGAACCATGAAAGTTGATCTTGTTCTTTTTTTCGTTTCTGTTCCTGCAAAATGTCATTCGTTTCTGTTTTTCGCTTCTGTTCCTTGATCCGGTTCAGAGCCCTGCAGACAGGACTAAAAACCAGATAATAAATATATTTTAAAAAGTAGTGAATGCAATATACAAATTGACAAGTGTATGTACAGGTGTAATACTATGTACAACATAATATGTGCAGGTGTTATGTGCAAATTGGCATGTAAAGTGTGTTGTTAAATAAGTGTATGTGTGTATAAAAAAAGTGTATAGCAGGTAGTGATGTTGGTTCCACAATTATTATCATCATCAAGTGTTCATGAGATGGATTGCCTGAGGGAAGAAACTGTTTCTGTGTCGGGCTGTTCTGGTGCGCAGTGCTCTGTAGCGTCGACCAGAAGGTAAAAATTCAAAGAGGCAGTGTGCTGGGTGTGAGAGGTCCAGAGTGATTTTAGCAGCCCTTCTGCTCGCTCTGGATAAGTACAGTTCTTGGAGAGTAGGGAGGGTTGTACCAATGATACGCTCAGCAGTCCGAACTATTCAACGTAGTCTTCGGAGGTCAGATTTGGTAGCGGAGCTAAATCAGACAGTTATTGAAGTGCAGATGACTGATTCAATGATGGAGGTGTAGAACTGTTTCAGCAGCTCCTTTGGGAGGTTGAACTTCCTCAGCTGACGAAGAAAGTACAGCCTCTGTTGAGCTTTTTTTGACAATGGAGTCAATGTGAGTGTCCCACTTCAGATCCTGAGAGATGGTGGTGCCCAGGAACCTGAATGACTCCACTGCTGCCACAATGCTGTCCATGATGCTCAGTGGGGGGAGAGCAGGGGGGTTTCTCCTGAAGTCCACTATCATCTCCTCTGTTTTGAGCATGTTTAGCTCCAGGTTGTTGTAACTGCACCAGACAGCCAACTCCTTAATCTCCTGTCTGTAAGCAGACTTGTCACCATCCTGAATGAGGCCGATAAGTGTGGTGTCGTCTGCAAACTTTAGGAGCTTGACAGAGGAGTCTTTGTAAGTGCAGTCATTCGTGTACAGGGAGAAGAGCAGTGGGGAGAGGACACACCCCTGGGGGGCGCCAGTGCTGATTGTGCGGGTACTGGATGAGAATTGTCCCAGCTTCACCAGCTACTGCCTGTCCGTTAGGAAGCTGTTGATCCACTGACAGACAGAGGTGGGCACGGAGAGATCAGTTCATTTGGGCAGGAGAAGTTTTGGGATGATAGTGCTAAAAGCTGAGCTGAAGTCAACAAACAAGATCCTCACATAGGTCCCTGGTCTGTCTAGGTGTTGCAGAACATAATGCAGTCCCATATTGACTGCATCATCCACAGACCTGTTTGCTCTGTAGGCAAACTGAAGAGAGTCCAGTGAGGGTTCAGTGATGTCCTTCAGGTGGGCCAGCACCAGTTTTTCAAAAGACTTCATGACCACAGATGTCAACGCCACTGGTCTGTAGTCATTTAGTCCTGTGAGTTTGGGTTTCTTTGGTATGGGAATGATGATGGAGCGTTTGAAGCAGGAAGGCACTTCACACAGCTCCAGTGATCTGTTGAAGATCAGGGTGAAGATGGGGGCCAGTTGGTCAGCACAGGACTTTAAACAGGCTGGTGTTATAAGATCTGGGCCTGGAGCTTTTTTCCTCCTCTGTTTCTGGAAGACCTGGCGCACATCATCTACACTGAACTGAAGTGCAGGTATGGGGGAGGCGGGGGGTGGTGGAGGTGTTAATGGTGATGTAAACAGCAGTTCAGAGTGGGTGTGGTGGGTTTTCTCAAACCGGCAGTAAAACTCATTCTGGTTGTTTGCAAGTCGTTGGTTGTCTACAGTGCTGGGGGATGGTGTTTTATAGTTTGTAATGGTTTTCAAACTTTTCCACACAGATGCTGAGTCGCTGGACAAGAACTAACTCCTTAGTTTCTCAGAATAGTTCCTTTTTGCGACTCTGATCTCCTTTTCCAGTGTGTATTTGGCCTGCTTATACAAGGCCCTCTCCCCATTCCTGTAAGCAACCTCCTTGGCCTGGCGTAGCTGTCTGAGTTTTACAGTGAACCATGGTTTGTCATTGTTGTATGTGAGTTGAATCCACACGTCTTCACAGAAACTGATATAAGATGTTACAGTCTCTGTGAGCTCATCCAAATCATTTGCAGCAGCTTCAAAGACACTCCAATCTGTGAGATCGAAACAGGCTTGTAGATCCCGCTCTGTTTCGTTAGTCCATCTTTTCACAGATCTTAATACAGGTTTGGCTGTTTTCAGTTTCTGCCTGTAGGTTGGTATGAGATGAATCAAACAGTGGTCAGAGTGCCCCAAAGCTGCTTGTTGGATAGAGTGGTATGCATCCTTTATTGTGGTATAGCAGTGATCCAATATGTTACTGTCTCTTGTAAGACATGTAACATGCTGTCTTTATTTTGGCAGTTCACGGGATAGTTTTGCTTTGTTAAAATCCCCGAGAATGATTAAAACAGAGTCCGGGTGTTGTTGCTCTATCACCATGATCTGATCAGCTAGTTTCTGTATTGCCAGGCACGTATGCGTGTGCGGAGAAATGTAAACACTGACGAAGATGAATGAGCAGAACTCGCGCGGGCAGTAGAAAGGCTTACAGTTAATAAACAGTGCTTCTAGATCTGGACAGCACATCTTCTTTAAAACTGTTACATCTGTACACCACCTTTCGTTGATGTAAAAGCACGTCCCGCCACCGCGCAATTTCCGCGTCGATTCTTCGTCGCGATCTGCTCTGAACAGCTGATAGCTCGGTAGGTGAAGCGCGTTGTCCGGTATGGTGTCATTCAGCCAGGTTTCCGTAAAGCACAGAGCAGCTGAATGCGAAAAATCCTTGTTTGTCTGGGAGAGCAGAATGAGTTTGTCTATTTTGTTGGGTAGAGAGCGAAGATTTGCCAGATGGATGCTAGTCAATGCGGTTCGAAACCCGCGCTGTCTGAGTTTCACAAGAGCGCCTGCACGCTTCCCTCGTCTGCGTGTCTGAAAGCGTTTGAGCAGCAGTGCGGCTCCGCCGACTACAATGTCCAACAAAACATCGCATAGGTCCAAATCTGGAAAAATATTTGGTGGTGTATGCAATTCGTCTCTGGTGAAACTAATTGTAGGAATATGACTGAAGACAGGAAGAACTAACAAAAACACAAAGACAACTGCAGAGCACGACACGGAGGCAGCCATCTTCGTCGGCGCCAGCGATTGGTGTGTCTACTATAGGCCTTTGTAAAATCATATAGTCAATAAAAAATCTATAAAAACTGAAAAACAGCATAAATTCTGTATTGGGAAATATGAACTCATCAGAAATAAAGGAAATAAACTGCAATGCATACATTTTTTTAATAAAGTATTTGATTGTTTTAGTACTAAATGTACAAATCTGTACAAAAAAAGCACTATTTTTTGCGGTATTAGAATGAAAGCCTGTGCAGTATGATCGGAAGGTGACAAAAGGCATAAGCATTTAAACGGCATGTTTTTGAACTGGAATGTTTCTCTGTAAACAGGGGAGCATCAGTCATGTTAAATTCGCAGATTCCCTTTGTCACATCTGCGTAGTCATCCTAGCCTTTCTCATAGTAATCTTCATAAACTAGTTCATGTACGGTGCGCAATAACCTTGAAAAAGCCAGGCGCTACAGCACGCAGACGCGCAATGAGGAAAAATAGATTGACTGCATCCAAAAGGCACTCATATTATTGCGCAATGACAAGAAATAATATAGATCGCGCCACCAAACACATGAAAACAAAAGTAACGACCGTGGTTTAAAAAATTTAAGGAGTAGAAAGTACAGATATTTGTGTAAAAATGTAAAAAGTAAAAGTAAAAAGTTGTCAAAAAAAAATAAGTAGTGGAGTTTTGTATGTTCTGTTCTTTTTTTCCTTCAGTATTTCTTTATTTGTTCATCACTAATCCTCAATTATCATTTAATTAGTCAATTAATTCATTTACTTCAGCTTTGCTCCATGTTTCTTCAACACTCAGTAGTGTGGACACTTGGAAGTGTTCAATTAAAACTGAGGTATTTGCTCTGGGGTTTAAAGGGTTTAAGGTGTGAGAGGTAAAAACACAGTGTAAAAATGTATTTTAACAGTAATATAATGTTAATTTAAACTACGGAAGTAGACTGTAAAAAAACAGTAGATTGCTGGCAACCACAGCTGCCAATAGTTTACCGTACACTCTCAGAAATAAAGGTACAGGTGCTGTCACTGGGGCAGTACCTTTTTAAAAGGTACATATTTGTACCCAAAGAGTCCACAATGGTACCTCAAAGGTGCATATTAGTACCCAAATGTACCTAAAAGTACCTTTATTATGGACCCTTCAGGTACAAATATGTACCTTTTGAAAAAGTACTGCCCCAGTGACAGCTCCTGTACCTTTATTTCTGAGAGTGTAAAATCAAGGAAAAAAACTGTATCTTTCTGTAAAACATGAAGCAAATTTCTTCTGTTTGTCACCGTTGTGGAGGAGAGTAGAGCCAATGTTTGAATCAAAGATGAACAAGGAACTGTTGATGTTATTCTGCATGTTTCTTTATTTAAAGACAGTGGCTGTGTAGCTGCTAATGCAGTAAAAATCTTTCTGTGTTAATTCCAGCTTTACATGTATTTGTGCTGCTGTGAAAATCTACATTTGTTGACAGACAGTTTGGGCTACTTATCAGAATTATGGGAATTATCGACCTGACAAACTTTTTATTGGATGAACATTTTTTTAGCAACACAGGCTCATTCTGAAAACGTAGTCCCGTGGACGTTTCTGGAGACCGCAAATTATGTAGCCGGAGGAACATATGGTTTCATTTCATTTTTTTAAACAAACGCTACTGGGTGGTATGACGCCGTTCCTTTTCGCGCTTACCAGCTGTCCGCTTACCTCAGTGTTGAGGGCTTTCCCGCTGCAACCAGATTGTCCCGTTAGCTCGTCATGTACGTCAGCGGACTTGAGACGCAGAGAGGAGTTGACCATGATGACGGGCCTGAGTCCGGGGTAGAGTGGTTCCAGAAATCGGGTAAGACAAAAACAGAATCCAAAAAAATATATCCAAAAAAAAAATCCGAAAGTGTGGTATTAATCTGACAAGGGCTTTTCTTTTTCTGGACAGCTTTTGTAAACTGTTGGTTGGGTTTAGGGAAGTAAGTGGGTGGGCGGGTCAATCGATAAAATTGGTTGGATTTAGGGGGGGTCAGTCAATTGGTCAGCCGGCCACACTCAAAAAAATGGATTATGGCTTTAGTTAGTCCAAAGAATGTAACTATGTTTAAATTAAACAATTCATTTATGTTTGTCTATTAAAACCAAAAGAGTTGTGTTGGAAAAAAATAGAAAAAGTAAGTTTTTAAATTTAAACAGCTTGCTTAATTAAGATGAATGAAAGGGAGTTGTGTTGCTTCTGCAGACCCGTAATTTGGTCAATAGGTAAGTGTAATTCCCGCACATGCGCAGTTTCAAAACAACAGAGGAAGGAAGATTCAAACCCCAACAATCGCTCTCATTATATGGGAATCAAAAGATGAAGATTACAGTACAAATTAATAAAGTGCACAGCATTTGTTCAATGCACTGTAAAAAAATGTTTGTGATTTTAACAGTAAAGTCTGTACAATCTACAGTGAAAACCTGTTAAATGAATAACAGCTCATTTCCTTAAAAATACAGAAAATAACTGTAACAGATCTAACCTTTGTTTTCGAGAAACTAATCAGAGTGTCTGAAATCTCACCATACACCCTCATTCACTAGTCCCTAAATTAGTCAATTAGTTTAGTCCACTAGACAGTGCGAATGACCACTAATGAGTGAATTCAGACACTGATGAACAGCTGCTGTTAACAAGCACAATCACTGAAGGAAAGAACAAGAAATAAAACTATAAAGACACCCTTTTTACCAAACCAACTGAATTAAAACAGAGGATTAAACAACTCCATTAAATAACAGCATTAGCAGCTTCACTAATTACAGTTTGACTTCAATTCTCTCATATCTGCAAGAATATTTGATAATAAACAGAGGTTTATATTTTTATGGAAAATGTTTCATTTGACCTCACCATCATGGAGATCAGAGGCTGCTTTAGTTGAGCTCTTGAACCTTTACACTTCTATCTTTATGCTTCTCTGGCTGTTAAATTCATGTTTCTGAAACTCATTGGTTGTGGCAAGAAAGGCAGTGAGATACTATATGTGCTTAATTGTTGCAGATAAATAGGAAATAAAATAATAATTAGAGTGTCATGAACAAACCCTGGAGATCTCCAGCAGCACATTAAGACACTCAGACATCAAGAATCAGAATATAAACCTCAACCACGGTTGCTAAAAAGAAAAAGCTGCATAATTAAATCATGCCACAATGCATGCTGGGTGCCAGCATAGTACAAGACTCCCAGCATGCATTGCAGCATGAATACATTTTGCAGCTCTATGCTCTTACAATTTCTTTCTTTGCCTTTATTTTATTTTGGGGGGTAATATTTCAATAGATTGTTTTGTATTGTTCTGGGTTAATTTTTTTTGTCACCAATGTGAGACTCAAAGACTGTTGATGTCTGTGTGTTTTTAAGTTCTGTCATAGTGCAAACATTTTCATTGTGAATGGTGTATTTAGGCCTGAATCTCCAGTGGTTTCATTTACATATACAGTATTGTTCATTTCCTAAAGCTAACAAGATATTCAACAAATAGACAAGCAGGTGAGAGTGTCTTTGATATCACAGTTAATCTCATCACATTTCTTATGTTTTCTTTTGGCTTTTCATGATATACAAATAGTGTGATCAACACTATTAATTATAGCAACCAAAATAACAACTAGTTTTAAAATAAGTAGTTGAAGAGCCCAACTAAAGCAGAAAGATACAGAAAAATACAGATTGTGGAATGTATTTGATGTATATGTATATGTATATGAATTTACGAATGTACAGTAGATTACTGGCAACCACAGCTGCCGGTATTTTTTCCATAAAATTTGTCCAGAAAAAAAAATGGAAAAATACAGTAAAACGTTTTTTGTGGCACCATTGTGGAGGATAGTATCGTCTGTGTGCAAGTCCAAGATGAAATAAGAGTATTTGATGTGATGCTGCATTTTCTTTTTTTTTTAAATGTAACTGTGTAGTTACTAATGCAATGAAAATCTGTCTGCTAATTGCAATCACACATTTATACATTTAATGACTTCACATTTTTGTGAGCTAAACTACATTTTTGTGAACTGAACATTGTATCAGTTAATAAAATACGGTTATTTTCTGTAAATTTAAACAATTCTATAAAACTTATGTATTTTTTACAGAATAATCCTGGCAACCACAGCTGATATTTTTCCATAAATTTAACATATTTTTTTAAACTATGTAAATAAATTAAAGCAAAATTATAAATGTTATGTTGATTGAACTAAACATTACATTACCTTTATGTAACTAAAGTTCACTCAAATAAATATTCTTTCTTTAAGTTAACTTAACTCTGTTACATGGAACCTGTTGACATAAAAAAGTTAATTAAAACCAACATATTTTTTGAGTGCAGTCATTCATTCAGTCAAACAGTCAGTCGACAGCGGCCTGTGGTGCGTTTACGCAAGAACAGCAGGCGCTTGGGAGAGAAATTTAAGATATGAAAAAGCGCACACAGCGGCCTCTCATGGATTTGCGAAAACAAAAACTGCAAAAATACGTACCTCCCGGGACGTATTTCGCTATCTCCAGAAACGACCTCAGGACTACGTTTTCAGAATGAGCCTGTGTTGCTAAAAAATGTTCATCCAATAAAAAATATGTGGGGCCGATAATTCCCATAATTCTGATAAGTAGCCCAAACTGTCTGTCAACAAATGTAGATTTGTACATCTGCAGCTGTTCACGCAGGCCTGTGCATGTGCGTTTACCTGCACGAGAGAGAGAGAGAAAGAGAGAGAGAGAGAGAGAGAGAGAGAGAGAGAGAAAGAGAGAAAGTTCCAAAGTGGCAGTTGGCTGCAAAAAAATCAGCTTCTGAAGCCAACATCATTTTTTTTACCAATAATGTATGTTTTTTATGACCCAAATCTTGACTAAACTTATTGGATACTTATCTTTGAACAATAGAGACGGGAGAATATTAAGGTAAGACCTCTAAAAAGAAATTCATACCAACCGAAAACTGCATTCAATTACAAACATCAAGCTAACAGCTAAAGTTAACACCAGCAGCAGTTATTTCAGTTAAGAGCACCATGGGTCTACCTAGAGCTGAGGCATTTAAAAAATGAAGAGGAGCTTTAGATAATCTATCCAAGAGAAACTAAATCTGCTAAAGAAAAGAAAAGAATGAAAGAAATGATCCTAAGAGAGAATCCAGAAATACTATTGTCTGACTACAGTGGACCAGAAGACAACAGAGTCCAGTGTACCCTGCTCTTCTTTACTGAACACCCATTAGCCTGGCACACCATCCTCTGCTCTGCCATGGCATGTGTGAGAAAAAGAGGTTTTTTTTGTGTGTTATGCCTTACCCAAAATATAAAAATACATATAAACACATTTAGATCATTTACTTTAATCATTACTATTGGAATGTGAAGAGACTTTTAACCAGCACAACAAAAAATGTTTCTGAAGACAATCACCTACTGCACCTTTATTGAAAATCCACAGATAATTTGATGTTTAGGCAAATGCCTTGCATTTTAAATGTTTTAAAAAGTCAGAAGTGTCTTGTGAAATAGGTAATTAATAGTAAAAAGCTACTGTACTTGTCTTTGTGTGTATTGTCTTTGTGTGTATTGTATGTCAAAATATTTTTTATTTGAATTTGGCTCTGAAAAGTTTTTTTTAAGACTTTAGGTTTAAGAAGAAAGTTAAGACGTTTGTGAACTGCACATTATTTAAAGTAAAATTATTATGTGTTTTAGCAAGCAAATAAACAAAGAAACAAATAAAAAGTGAGTTACTTTTCTCCACAGGTCAAAGTTTTGGTCAAGATCTACAGTTTCCTGAGCTGACTTATGGAGCAGTAGGAGAAAGTGTGAAGTTCACACCTAAAAACTTACCATCAGGGATTAATACAGTTACCTGGCAATTTGGAACAACTTTAATATTGGCTGGAAACCCTGATTCAGCCTCAATAGTCCCAGAATATGAAGGTAAAGCCAGTTTTGATAAAAGCACTCTCTCTCTGGAGCTCTGGGACCTGAAACTGGAGGATTCCGGATTATACATTCTGATTGTGATTCCGACTGGTGAAAATCAACTTAGAGCAGAAACTTCACTACAGGTGTTTGGTGAGTGTGTTGCAATAAAGTATTTGATCACATACAGTATGCATGTGAATTGGCCTAATGATATTGAGATTAAAAACAACATCATGTTGTAAACAAAAATGTATGCATCTTGTCAGAAAACAGATTATAAATATTTCTGTACCATACAGTACTGTATAGCTCACTGTAAAACCTAATAGTCAAATTTATATTTGAGTGTGGTTAACTGCACGTTATTTTACTCATTCAAAAAGAAATGTGAAGTCAGTGTTGAAGTAATAAGTTAATTAAGACATCTATTGTGTTAATAGTGTTGTTTTGCATTACTGCAGCAATGAGCACCTGTGACAGTGGAACATGTAGACAAATATTTTAGTAAATCATCAAGAAAATGTGTAGAATATATGATTTGATTCTCTCTCACAAACACAACAGGTACACCTTGACATGTTCAGACCTATTTACTGTTATTATAGCCTATAACTTAAATCACAATACAACAGTAATAGCAATTTTTTATTCCATTATTAGTATCATTAAAATTGCATGTTCACATGGGTCCTACAATGATAGCTCCCGTTTGTGAATGTAGGACTATTCACCTAGTAATGTGTGTAACAAGTAGAAGTTAATGTAATAAAGACAATGTGACCTATTGTTGGTTGCACTGCCTTACTGCCATTCAAATTACTCACATGCCTTCATGGAACAGTAAAGTGTCCATCAGATGGACTTCACAGCTAGATATCAAATGTACTTACTGTTGTAAATGTCATCTACTTCTGTCTTGGTTGGTGGTTTGCACATCCTCTGTTTTAACAATGTTTTTTAGTTTATGGTTAATTTAGACAATTTTTGGTTGTGGCACAAGATATTGTTTCAGAATAAACTATATAGTTATAGCAGCATTAACTATACAGTATTATAATTTACCATGCAGCACAGTCAAGAAAACATATTTTGTGTAACCATTGCAAAGTTTATTATTCGCATCTAACAATCCATTTGAGTACACAAATCCATTTGAGCAAAGTTACATCCAATAATTATGTAAACTCAAAACAATTAAGTACTGTAAAGCCCAACAACTTTTAAGCACCCAGTAGTTGAACTAGGGGTTGCAGTTAAAAAAAAAAAAACTTTTTCACCCGACCACGGACTGTATGCAAACACAGATTGCCACACAGCAAAATCCTCAGAGTAAAATTTACTCAGTTCAGAGAACATTTGGTCCCTCTCTAAATTGAGTAAAATTTACTCAGCAGCAGAGTTAAAGTTAATGAGATAATGAAGGAATTAATTAAGTGATGATTGAGCACTGATGATGAACCCCTGCTGCTAATAAGCAGAAACAGAGAAGAGAAACATAAAATTACAACTGACTTCAGTCACAGCCGTAGATGAAATAAACTGAAATAAAACACATCAAATCTCTCAATTTCAGCAGAGGATCATAAAGCAACTCCACAAACAGCAGCTTTACTTATTAACAACCTGTTTGGCCTTACTTCTGCCACACTCTACAAAATTCCATATGGTGATATTATTAAGAACTAAGTCATTTTTTACAATAACAATAAAAAAACACCACTTTTTGTGTTTTAAGCTGTCACCATTGAGGAGAAAAGTAGTTGCTTTACTTGGACTCTGACTCGATTTCTAATG
Source organism: Danio tinwini (assembly GCA_903798205.1). Taxonomy (NCBI): domain Eukaryota; kingdom Metazoa; phylum Chordata; class Actinopteri; order Cypriniformes; family Danionidae; genus Danio; species Danio tinwini. Next base: position 11,836 of record CAIGQZ010026000.1, read on the forward strand.
TTAATTTCTCTTTGTTTGCCAGATAGTGTATTGTGGCAAATATTGTATAAAGAGAGCAATTGTGCTCTGGATAATTGATTCTGTGGTGAGTTAGTCACTGGTCAAATCAGTAAAATTGGTTTTGATCTATTAAGTCTGAATAGTGTTTTATCACAAAAGTAGCACTGTATCAGGAAAATGGAACTCAGCAATACTTTTATCAGATCATAAAACACATTGAACATCTGAAACACTTACAACACACAGACATAAAGAATCAGCGTATGCTTCTCAACTAAGGTAGAGTTTTTTTTTCCTACAGTGCATGCTGGGAACCATGATTAAATGTTAGCAGACACTGCAGCCAAAAAAAAAACTCTAACCACTGTTGAGATAGATACGCTGATTATTGATGTTTGTGTCTCTAAAGGGATTCAGATGCTCAATGTGTTTTAAAAATGTATAAAACCACAGCTGAGGTCATTCACTTGAAAAACACTGACTTTTGTTTCTTACATGATAAACCATCATTTATACATAATTTACAAAGTCAAACATAATATATTATACTGTAACTATTATTAAGAGTAAGAACCAATACAACATCAGTACAACATCAATACAACCTGATCATATTTGCTCGCTTTATACTTGTTATAGCAAGCTAAGGAAAGTCAACATCAGAAATCGAGTCAAAGAGCCCAAGTAAATCAACCACTTTTCTCCATGATGGTGACATCGGGGAAAAAACATATTTTTTTTGTAAAATGTAAATACCTAAAACAGTTAATTCTCAATAAATCTCATATGGACTTTTGTGAACATCTGACAGAAATAAAGTCAATCAGGTAAGCAATGAGCAAAGCTGCTGCTGCTGTTCTCTTCTGTTTCATCATCAGTGCTCAATCATCACTTAATTAATCCCTTCATTGTCTCATTAACTTTAACTCTGCTGCTGAGTACATTTTACTCAATTTAGAGAGGGACCAAATGTTCTCTGAACTGAGTAAATTTTACTCTGAGGTTTTTGCTGTGATATGCAGTGACACGCAGTCTAATATTTCGCCGAACAGATCAGCCACTTTTGACGCTCATAAATCATAAAGTCCTTGTGTTGCAGGAATTACGAAGTTTGCTGAAGGCGCAGCTGTCATGCAGTGAGGGATTTGCGTCTTTATTAATCTACGACAGTTTGCGTTCATTGAACAGTATGAATGATTAATTAATCCATATGAAACAGTCCCTTAAAAGTCACGTCTCTCTTTCAGTTTCGGGCTTAGGCATGCTTGCACTCACACTGTAAGTGTACCGCGCCTGAGCCCAAGTGAACCGTGCTCTGGCCCACCTCTTCCAACCGGGCCAGGGCCCGATTCAGAGCGCTTACACTTCTCAAACCATCCAGGAAACGGGCCTGGGCACGGTTCGGATAGCATAGTGTGAGAAAGCCCTAAGTGTTGCAAATCAACCACTGGTGGTGCTGATTACAATGAAGTCACCATTCTCATCATCACAGTTTTCCTCAAGTCCAGTTGTAATTTCGAACCTCAAAATATATAATCAATTTAGACAAGCATTTAAACAGCCATTTTTTAAGAAGCCACTATATTAATAATAATCTTTTTTTCCAGCGGCCAAGCTAGATTCTGCTTTTAAGAGATGGTAGGACCTGTGCATATTTATGTATACATTTTTTCATTGAAAGTATCTAGCTGGCCTCTCTTAACATTAGTTTACCTTTTGACTTGCACAGTTTGGGTCCAGTATTGTACTGTATACTGTAATGGGACTATATTTGTGTAAACTGGACAAGAAAAAAGCTATACCAGGGACACAACCAGTTTTCTGCCTTACTTGTTAACATGCAAGAATGATGATGTTGTGGTGGCCCAGATCTCTATTTCAAATGGACCAGAACTAAAGATTGTGTCTTGTTTCTTGGTTCTTCACCTTTTGCCAACACAGAAACAATAAATTACGTCACGCTCACTGGTCCACAAGCAACATTAATCGAGGGTGAATCAACTGCTAATATCACCTCTGAGGGAAGTGGCACAATCACCTCTGTACAATGGATGAAAGATAACAGTCCTCTGTCTTCTAGCAACAGCATCATCTTCTCATCTGATAACAGATCAGTGTTTATCAATCCAGTTCAGAGATTAGACACTGGAGAATATCAGTGTAAATACAGTAACCCTGTCAGCTCTGAGACAGCGAAACTCACCCTGACCATCAACTGTGAGTGTGAAGCATCTCAACATCAGATCTGATGAAATCTAGACATTCTTCAGCTCTTTGTTTGTTCCTCTAACAGTGAGTCTCTTGTCTGTGTTGTAGATGGACCAGATGTTTCTATTGAGGGTCCAGGTGTGGTGGATTTAGGGGTTCAAGTGTCTCTGTCTTGCTCTGCAAAGTCTGAACCTTCTGCTTCATTCAGCTGGACGTTTAATGGGTCAGACACTGGTGTGACCAAAGACAAATACACTATTGATAAGACTGACTTCACAGACAGTGGAGAATACATCTGTACAGCCTTTAATAGTGTCACAAACAGAAGAGAATTTAAAGCACATGCTTTACTAGTTCAAGGTAAGCAGATAAAGCTAACTAAACTAAAATATGTAATTTTAGTCCTATACAAAACATTTCACATATGGTAGTTACACACTTACGTGGGACACTAAATAGACAACAACATTAAAACTTGATGACAAAAGAAGAGATTAAGTAAAAAATAAATAAATATTACAGCAACTTTAATGCACCAACACAGTCTGAAGATTTGCGAATAATGAATCACTCAAACATTCTCAAAAAAATGTATTTTGTAAATTCAAAATTACATGTTTAAAAAATATGTACTGTTTATTATATGTAACTTTTAACATTGTAACATTTAATATTACTTTAGATCTGCAACACAAAAATGCATTTATAGTCTGTTACAGCAGGATTTGGAATAAAATGCACCATTTACAAAAACATTTTAAAATGGATATAGGTTTAGGTGCATTACAGATTTATTGTATACACTATATGATCTGCTGTCTTCCTGTATATTTGTCAGAGGGTGGTGAAGCTGGTTTAGGAGGAGGACTGTCAGCAGGAGCAATAGCTGGGATTGTCATTGGGGTTTTATTGGCGGTTGGAGGCATCTGTGGTCTTATTGTCTACTTAACAAAAACCAACAGAATGTGAGTAAAGCAACATATTGTAACTTTTCTTGAAATTATCAATGTTTATGCAGAGCCAGTTTTACAGTATCAGTACACTATACTTAACACCAAATACAACACTATGCTAACAACCAAACACAAAAGTGACCTCAGATGAAACTGCTGTAAAGTACACAGCAAAATCCTCAGAGTAAAATTTACTCAGTTCAGAAAACATTTGGTCCCTCTCTAAATTGAGTAAAATTTACTCAACAGCAGAGTTAAAGTTAATGAGACAATGAAGGGATTAATTAAGTGATGATTGAGCACTGATGATGAACACCTGCTGCTAATAAGCAGAAACAGAAGAGAAACAGCAGTGGCTTTGCTCGCTGCTTACCTGTTTGACTTTATTTCTGTCAGATGTTCACAAAAGTCCATATGAGATTTATTGAGAATTAACTGTTTTAGTTAGTTACATTTCACAAAAACAAACATGTTTTTTTTCCTCCGATGTCACCATCGTGGAGAAAATTGGTTAATTTACTTGGGCTCTTTGACTGGATTGCTATTGATTGTTGTTCTTTGTTTGCTATAACAAGCGTAAAGAGAGCAAATATGATCAGGTTGCCTGATCCTGTATTGATTCTTATTCTTCATAAGAGTTTCAGTATATGAGGTTATGTTTGACTTTGCAAATGATGTTTAAATGATGGTTTATCATATAAAAAACTAAATTCTGTGTTTTTCAAGAGACTGAACCTCAGCTATGGTTTTATACATTTTTAAAAAACACAATCATCTAAATCATTTTAGAGACGCAAACATCAATGATCAGCGTATCTATCTCAACAGTGGTTAGAGGGTTTTTTTTTTTATGGCTGCAGTGTATGCAATCATACAACATTCATCCATACGTAGTTCCCAGCATGCACTGTAGGAAAGAAAAAAAAACTCACCATAGTTGAGAAGCATACACTGATTCTCTATGTCTGTGTGTTTTAGATGGTCAATGTGTTTTATGATCTGATAAAAGTATTGCTGACTTCTATTTTCTTGATACAGTGCTATAAGTTTGTGATAAAACACTATTCAAACTTAATAGGTCAATACAAATTTTACTGATTTGACCAGTGACTAAATTACCACAGAATCAATTATCCAGAGCACAATTGCTCTCTTTATACAATATTTGCCACAATACACTATCTGGCAAACAAAGAGAAACTAACATTAGAAATCGAGTCAGAGCCCAAGTAAAGCAACTACTGTTCTCCTCAATGGTGACATAATGATATAATACCAAAAGTGGTGTTTTTTATTGTTATTGAAAAAAAATTACTTTAGTTAGTTCTTAATAATATCACCATATGGAATTTTGTAGAGTCTGGCATAAATAAGGCTAAACAGGTTGTTAATAAGTAAATCTGCTGTTTGTAGAGTTGCTTGATGCTTTGCTGAAATTTTAAGAGGTTCAAGGTGTTTTATTTCAGTTTCTTTCATCTACGACTGTGACTGAAGTCAGTTGTAATTTTTTGTTTCTTTTCTGGTGCTTCTTATTAACAGCAGGTGTTCATCATCAGTGCTCAATCATCACTTAATTAACACCATCATTGTCTCATTAACTTTAATGGTGTAACCTATAAAATAAAATCACTGTCATAAATATTTTATGTGTAAATAAAATTCACGCATCTGTAATTATAAAATCGTAAAGGAAAACGGGATGTACTCATAACTGTACGATGGTACAGTTCCAAAATCTGCGATTAGAACAGACACAGATACGACATGGTCTTTGTCTGTTTGTATATGACTGATAAATTTATGATGGGTGTACTTTACAAACACAAATAAAGTTTTAACACGGACCAGACAATTTGTTTACGAGTACGAATCAAAAAGCGACACTCCACTGTCAAAATGACGTCACCGCTGTCACAGGCATTAGTAAACAAGCGAGAGTAATAACTTAGTATTTAACATTTAATTTAGTATCACTTATCATTCATCATTTAATTTAGTATCACATTTAATTTAGTATATTTAGTATTATTAATTTATTTTATTTATATTTTTATTTATAAACTTTCTGTTTAATGGTATTATTTGTATTTGTATGTGATTTTTATATTTTTCTTATGATTATGTATATTATTGACCTATTTTAAGTTTGGTCTGTGATCCCTGGACTTTATGATGTTCCTGTATTGTCAGTTCAAGCAATAAAAAAAAACAAAAAAACAAGCGAGAGTCATCAATCACAACAGTGCGCTTACTGGGCACTCGAGCTCCCACACACCATCTCGGGTAAGATTTTTGTTATTCCCTCTTTGAGAAATGTCCGTCATGAGCTGTAATAAATGTTAAGACTTAATAAGGTCCATTTTCGCTGTGCTTCTTGGACATTTTACAGAAATAAAACTAAGAATGGGCCGAGAATAGTGAGCATATTGTAAGTTAACATTATATGCAGCGAGCGCAGAGTTTCTCAGTGAATCACTTAAGTAACCTTTTTTTTAACTGTTTAAGTAACTCACAAACACCCTATAAGATCACAGGGGACACAAACTAAATTAGACAGATTTATCAATCAATTAGTATTCAAATTATTGCCCCTCATGTCTGGTTTTGTGGTCTGGGGGTCACATATTTAATATTTTTTTATTTTGATTCACAGTCTCATAAAAATATTTAATGTTACACACCTCTGGTAAGCACAAACCCTCATATATTTTACTTGCCTTTTGCTGATATCTTCATTACATAATAGATCAATAGTTGATCTGGCTCGTTTCCACTGACTGGTACAGTACGGTACGGTTAGATATGGGTCGGTACGGGTCACCTTTATCAGGCTTGCGTTTCCACTGCTAAAAGGGTACCAATGGTACTCTTTTGGTGGGCGTGGTGTATGACAGAAAGTTGTAATCGACATCATTTTCACTCGAGAAAATGTCTGAAGTAAAGCTGTACGGGTCGCTCACATATCATATGAGAAGCACTTCTCACAAAACAGATGCACACTTAAATACTTCTGTATAAATGTTTATTACTAACTTTTCTATGAACATGAGTTGATTATATATGCAGATCAATGACAGTGCAAAATAGCCTACTGTAACGTCTGCAATTATATAAAATAAATAAATAAGTGCAACATATATGAACACATACAGACCCTTACAGTCTCCGATATGTTACCAATAACAGAAAAACTACACACAGCATACATTTAGCCCTTATCAAGGTTCAAAACAGCAGGAAATCGAGTCCATAGTGCAAACCTCTCATGATTAAACGTGTCTGTAATCTTCAGCAGCAAGTGTAGCCTCTTGTTAGAAAGTAATTCCATAATTCTGGGATCATAATAGTCCAAAAGGTGATAATAATAGTTAAACATGGCAGTTTGTTCACGTTTGCTAAAAAAAATAATGTGCTCCTTTTTTTCCGGCTTCTCCTTCTTTTTTTTCGCTCGTCACTCTCGTGTTTGTCAGTTTCTGACAGGATCAGGTTTCAAAAGCACGTCAATAATCAAGCGCAGGTAATTTTCATCAGCTCAAGAAGTTTGTTATTTCAAATATAGACGCGCAGCTTGCGCAAGCAAAACAAATGCTCGCGGGGCACAGGGTAAAATCTGCTCCTTTTTTTGGCTTTGTGGCTGTTCATCAAGACGACGACAATGTTCATTTGAGCCCAGATCGAACAGGGCTCGTTATTATATGTTATTATATGTATATATAATCTCTCGGCTGTGGTTGAAAACATGGCGGCTTCTTTGTTTTCATTCTGGCTTGTTGCGTGAGCTCGTGACGTATCTCTGTAAACCAATAGCGTTCAGCTGCGCGTCTAGCTCCGCCTTTAGGACCCTTTTGGGACCCTTTCTCATGTTTGGTTCCCTTTCGAAAGGGTGCCGAAAAAGTGGTACGGTTCGGTTCGGTACGCCTTTTGACAGTGGAAACGGCCATAAAAGGCGTTCCAACCCGTACCATACCAGTCAGTGGAAATGAGCCATTAATCAACAGATGTCATGTTATAGTTAAACACCGTTTAGTGATTCACTGAGAAACTCGCTGCATATAATGTTAACTTACATTATGCTCACTATCCTCGGCCCGTTCTTAATTTTGATTCTGTAAAATGTCCAAGAAACACAGCGAAAATGGACCTTATTAAGTCTTAACATTTATTACAGCTCATGACAGACATTTCTCAAAGAGGGAATAACAAAAATCTTAACTGAGACAGCGGTGACGTCATTTTGACAGTGGAGTGTCGCTTTTTGATTTATACTCGTAAACAGATTGTCTGTCCGTGTTTAAACTGTATTCGTGTTTGTAAAGTACACCCATCATAAATTTATCAGTCATATACAAACAGACAAAGACCATGTCGTATCTGTGTCTGTTCTATTCATAGATTTTGGAACTGTACCATCGTACAATTACGAGTATGTCCCGTTTTCCTTTACGATTTTATAATTACAGATGCGTGAATTTTATTTACGCACAAAATATTTATGACAGTGATTTTATTCCATAGTAACCCAGGTTAAAAAAGAAGTTGACTGCTTTGATTTATTGTAATATAAATAGAACAAATGTAATTTGCAATAATTATATTTTTAACATAAAAATATAATTAAATGTATAAATATAAAACACCTCCTAAATGATAACACTTAAAATCATTCATGATAATGCGTTTAAATTCTTTGTAAATACGTTTGTTACATTTAGTATTAAAAAGATCTACATTTGAGATTTTTAAAGAAGGAAGAGAAGCTAAAAATATACCTTGAATTCACCTAATCAAAGCAGTACACTGTAAGTACACTGTGAGTGTAGTCAACTCAAACTTTACTGGAAGTTAATTCCACTAATTTGAAAAGAGTTTTGACCTCAGTGTTAAAGTTAATGAATTAATTAAGCGAATAATTACATGTTGATTGAGCATTAATGATGAACACCTGCTGTTAGCAAGCTGAATCACTGAAGAGTAACACAAAACTACAGCTGACTTCAGAAGAAAAAGAATTAAAAGAAATAAAACACATTCAATCTCTCAACATTTCAACAGAGGATCATTAAACAACTTCACAAACAGTATCTACAGCTTTGCTTGTTACTAATTTGCTTGACTGTCAGGCGTCAACAAAAGCCCTTCGCAATATTCACTGAAAATAATTTTATTAGACATCACCATTGATGAGAACAGTGATTGCTTTTCAGAGTTCTTTGACTTTATTTATCAAGTTATGTTCTCTTTGGCTTATGTAACTATATGTTATGACAAGTGAATTAAGAAATACTGTAATATCATCAACTTGTGTAATTAAGTTGCTGTTAGACTCAATAACGTTGTGATCTAAATTAATTGCTTATTAATATGATACCATGGTATTGAATATAAAGTGTTGGTTAAAGTAGAACAACTCAGTGATCTTTTAATGCACAACAGAGAAATATACCAGATGAAATATGAAATAGAGCAAGATATCACAAAAACCTGATTATTCATGTTGGCTGATCTAACTACCAAATTTCTGTCTTTTGTGTTTATTACCTGTATTTTTTGACCAAAGGAATATAACAGTGATCAAAGACATGCAATGATTTGCAATTTTTTAAGTAAACCATTGTCAACAGCTGTTGTGCTTTCAGGACATTTCGCAATTGTATTATAAGTGTTGTGTAGTTGTGCTTAAATAGTGGGCTGCTGCAAATATTTATGATACATTTCTTTCCATGACAAGTGTTTGAGATTAAGTCTACTATGGGCTTGTCCTTATTTCTTGTATTCTAACAATACCAGACAGCACTTTTAATTGTCATTTTTCACAAGTAAGAAACAGGAAGGGTTGTAACCTTTTGCTTTAACTGCTATTGCTCAGTGCTGTTTATTTAACATTTTGAAACAATTCTCCCACATTTATCTGATAAGCATTAAAGTTATTTTGAAATCTATAGTGTAAAATAAAGATGAACACAAACTGTTGTTACAACATATCACCTACTCGAGTAACAGTAGATGAGGTGTCAACAACATTATAAACCTTATAGAATTATCTATGAATTCTGCAAAAGCATTCATTTTCACTAAAATTAACTGAGAAAAGTAACCTTTCACTGTCCAACATCAGCTTGATGCAACTCTTCCCCACTCAGAGATGATTTAAATTTTTGTTGTTATATATTAATGGAAACTTTTAACTATGTTATAAATCTCGTTCAGTTGAACAAGATGAAACTGAACCTCTCAGTGTACATACATAAAGCTCAAAGCAAAATGGAACTCAGAAACAAAATGCTGATTTTTTCAAATCTCTCAAATTTGTTTTTTGTTTTCTAACAATACCAGACATCACTTTTAATTTTACAGCAGTTTGTATGGAACCACAATGACATAACAAAATGATTTAGGCAAAACAACTATAATTAACTGTCTATCGATGGGGAAAATATGTGGTGACCAACTATTTGTAACAAAATGTTTGTCTTTATGGTACAGCCCAAAACTAAGTCTTCAATCAAAGGGACACACAAGTGGAGGTATGTATATTATTTATTCCTAATACTAGGATGAGAGTGATCAAATTGATCCAAAACAACTTATTACATAGTCTATCTACAATAATAACCATATTGTAGATTTTATCTGATATATTTGTGTTTCTTTGTTTAAACAGCACAAAGAGGACAAGATGCTGTGAGTTACCTGTTGTTGATTTTCTTCTCAACACAAGCAATTTTGTCTTTTATTATACGAACACCTAATTTAAAACTGTAAATCTGATATTAAATTACACATTACAAAACATACAGGTAAAGCCTATTTTTAGCATGTATATTAAATTATATTTCATTCCTCACTCTCTTCTGTCTCTTGAATCTTTTATATCATTAAAGGAAGTCAGTTTATGACTTTTTATAGCAGGACAAATTAGTTTATTTTACCATCAGCTCAACTGGACTTTAATCTTTTCCTTATTACTCCACAAAGACATGCTATGAAAATAGAAACTATAGATATCAACATATAAGTCATTATGATTATTATAATTATGACATTAATAGTTAGCTTTTGTTTTTATCAATTCAAGTAAAAAAAAAATCACATTTTCACACGACAACATCATTGTGTCTGAAATTTTGATTATAATTTAAGAACAACATTTGATTATCTGTAGGAGCTGAACTATGCAGATATAAGCCATTTCCAGAAGAACAGTGGAGAGAGAGTGGTTCTGGGAGACATTAATGAACCAAGGACGGAGTATGCAGAAGTAAGACATGGATCAAAGTTGAGGGCTCCTCCACCTCCTTATGGAAGTCAGGTTAGTCGTTTCATATAGTAAATGTAGCACAACCTACCATACGTGCACTTTGGCTGCAGTAAAAGTTTACTGCATCACAGAGGTACTGTGCTATTTATTCTGTCCTAAAGCCACGCAATAAAACAATAAGTCCTTTGGGTGGTATCTTTTATGACATGTTTGTAAAATGTCTCCATTCAGGTATCGAACCCTCCTCCTGTGCGCAGGTGAGGAAGTGAAGACATTGAACCATCTACTGCACTGAGTCTTCCCGCACATTGCACATTTCACACATTTTGTGTTCTATTTAATTTTGTTTATTTCTCTAGATATAATTGTGTAAATGAAATGTAAATCATTTATTAATTATGGTTTGGAATAAAAAATTCAGCCTTGTCATTTTTCACAAGGAAGAAACAGGGATGGTTGAAACCTTTTACTTTAACATTTTGAAACAATTCTCCCACATTTATCTGATAAGCATTAAAGTTATTTTGAAATCTATAGTGTAAAAGGAACACAAACTGTTGTTACAACATATCACCTACTCGAGCAACAGTAGATGAGGTGTCAACAACACTTATAGAATTATCTATGAATTCTGCAAATGCATTTATTTTCATTAAAATTAACTGAGAAAAGTAACCTTTCACTCTCCAACATCAGCTTGATGCAACTCTTCCCCACTCAGAGATGATTATAATTTTTGTTGTTATATATTAATGGAAACTTTTAACTATGTTTTAAATCTCGTTCAGTTGAACAAGATGAAACTGAACCTGTCAGTGTACATACATAAAGCTCAAAGCAAAATGGAACTCAGAAACAAAATGCTGATTTTTCAAATCTCTCAAATCTGTTTTTTTGTCCTATAAATTCTTTTTATTTTCACACAGAGACTCACAACCTCTACTGTCACCTCAAGAGGATGGTGCTCATGTATGATTTCATCCCTGTACTCTATTTATGAGCACATACAATTACTGTATTACGACCCACACCTTGATACAACCCTTCCTGAGACCTCATTTATAAAATGTTGGCTAAAAATCCTTCAGTATGCACAAAGTATGCACAAACATACATGAGTATGGCAAAGGTAAAATCTAAATGATCCTAAAATTGTTAAGCAAATGGTTTTAATATCAAACTTTTTTTCTTTATTAACAAGAACCAGCATGTACAGTTTTATTATACAACAAAATCACTTCATATTCCTTAACAAGAAAGATTAAATGAGAAAAGAAATAAAAAATAAAAACAGAGGAGAGAGTGCATAATTACCAAATTACATATAAATATATTAAGAGTTAATACACTTTTACTACAGGAAATGCATACAGTTGAAGTCAGAATTATTAGCCCCCCTTTGAATTTTTTTTCAACTTTTTTTTTCGATATTCTACAAAACAAACCATCGTTAATAACTTGCCTAATTACCCTAACCTGCTTAGTTAACCTAATGAACCTAGTTAAGCCTTTAAATGTCCCTTTAAGCTGTATAGAAGTGTCTTGAAAAATATCTAGTTACATATTATTTATTGTCATCATGGCAAATATAAAATAAATCAGTTATTAAAAATGAGTTATTAAAACTATTATATTTAGAAATGTAAATCTTTTCTCCATTAAACAGAAATAGATAGATATAATAAATACTTCATTAAGTTTTAACTTATTTCATGATCAGTAAAATGGTGTGTATATATATATATATAGAATGAATATACTATATTTCCCATGTTGTTGCTAAATTTAAATTTTTTTTTCACTTTCATTTATAAACAATAAATGGCCTAATCAGCAATGTCAAATTACAAAGTCTCCATTTAATGCAGTTTTAGGAACTTGGCTTTAGATCATCCAGTTACTTTTTTTTATTTTATAAATATTAAGAATTCATATATACTACTTAGCTAATGTACTGTTTTGCACACACAATATGTGAGGGATGTATGTGATCTTGTATGCAGGATTAGGAAAATGTGGGGTACTTGTTTAAAAACAAACTGCTGGTATGGAATTTAGCATATGCACACTTTAGAATTATATTTGGGCATACATGTTTTATAAATGAAGTCCCTGGTCTCCCTTCTAGCATATTTTTATGACACATTCCTTCATAAAATATACATCATTTGTTCTACATAAACCACAAGCTTTTAATTGTTCAGATCATTCAGAATGAAACTGCAACAAATGTTTACACAGCATGTATGTATTAAATGTATTAAATATCTATCATTTGCATCCTGTTGTACTGTTTGTCTAATTATTTCTGTTATTTTCCACATTTCAAAATCAAATGTAATAGTTCATTCTTATCTTTAGACAATTTGTTTACCAAATAATATGTAATATTTATAGACTAGAGATTACATATACTGTACATCAGTTTCTCGGAAATCATCAGATTGATTTTCATTCTTTCCTTTTTGCATGGGCTATTAAAAGAAGATAAATGTGTGATAGCTGGTAATGAAAAACAGTTTACATTCATGACTAAGATCACCTTTAGACCTGAACACCACTCACGGAGATGAAATGAGGAAGCAGCATTGTGCTCTAGTCGTAAACAGTGTGTTTTTCTGGACAATTTTATATGGATGTTGTTTCTATTATCTGATTGTTATTTATGATTCCTGTAGACTTTTGTCATAAGAATTTTATTTGCTCTAAATAAAGAGTTAATTTGTTGTTCACTCCAGTTTTTGCTTCTTCTTTTTTTCAACTTGTTTGTATATTTATTAGGTCACATACTGTATTTTTTTTCTCATGGTGTGATAACACAGAACCACAACTGACAAGCTTTTATCAAGGCAGATGTAATGAGTTAAACTTTAACTTTAATGGTGGGTTTTACGATGGCAAGTGACCTAAAAACAATGCACACAATGGTCAAAAAAGATACATAACACTTAAATGTTTTTAGTCTATTTCATATTAAGATTAAAAAAAGGAAGGAAAGAAGGTTGAATAAGAAAGTAATTTTCATATAAGGGCATTGTGAACGTTTTTCAAATTCTGTAATCGCAAAAGAAGGGAAATGTTGACATATGCACTGACCACATTTGTTTCTTTCTCTTTTTCCCCCATGAGAAATATATAAAAATAATCTTCCATCCTTTAACTATGAAACCTTTTCATTTTATATCCTCATTTTTTCTAAATTCATTGCTATCTTTTAAGGAACTTGCATTCCCCGTGTCTGCACTAGCCTATAAACATAGATAAACAACAATGATGTGATTATTATACAGTTCCTATAAATCTAACTGATAGGGTGTTGTTTAATTGCTTTTGCCCTGGTACAAGGACACAGACAAATTGCTTTGAATCAGAGATTATTTTGAGTCGTTGAGCTGCAGGACAGATTCTCATCTGCTGCCCCCTGTTGTTTATTAAGAGTATATGTTTACTGAAGACTGCACGTTTACTGAATACAACAAAAAGACAAAACTATAACAATTTAGACATAAAAACAGTTACCATCACAAAAATTCCAATATTAATCTACCTTTAATTTTATTTTAAATAAAGAAAGCTTCGTTAAATTTTCATTCAAATTATATCACAAACAGGGGTGAACTTAACCAATAAGCTAGGTAAGCAGCCACTTAGGGCCCCAGGGAATAAAGGGGCCCCGACCAATGCCAAGAAGCCTATATTTATCATATAGCCCTTTTATAAATTTTCTATCATATGTTGTAAAATCTGTCTATAACCATTAAGAGTTTAGCGTTATTGCTTCTTTTCAAAATCTGTGAATAACATGAATAGTGGAATGTTCCTTCTGTACTGCACATGCAAATATTAAAATCTAATCACAAATATGGCTAATGAACTGTACATAGTTTGTGCAGCTTTTTATTTGTGAATTTATTGTATTTAATTTTACATTAAGAAGATAAAGGTTCTATTTAAAATGTATTTTTAACATGCAGTTTATTAATCTACAGAGAAAAAATATATACAGAAAGAGAGTGTTTTGAGTTTCAATGTTAGGGCCCCATACTTGGGATTGCTTAGGGCTCCTGAATCTGCCCCTGATCACAAAATCTATAGAAGCAAGTTTCAATACTATGAATTTATGTGAATAATCAAGTCAATACAACATTTTTAAATTAAATTAAATATTCATGACAGGCTTGTCAGTTTAATCTGTTAAAATGACTTTAACAGTTAACTTGGTTTAACTAAAATTTAAGACAGCAACTACACTTAAAAAAAATTGTTGCTGCCCTGATTTTTTAAAGTTGAGTCAAATTAACTTTACAAGTCACTTCAACTTACATTAATTAAACAGTCATAAAACAAATTCAAAATTACGTAACCAAAAAAACTATTAAAAATATGTTTTAAAAAGCATGTTGTCTTGCTTTTGATCTTTCTGATATTAATATCGGATGTCTCACTATCATTCGGATATTATGACATTCTAGTATCTAATTTCATTACTAAGCTAATTATGTACACCATACAGTTAAAGTCAGAATTATTAAACCCCCTGAATTATTAGCCCCCCGTTTACTTTTTCCCCAATTTCTGTTTAACGAAGAGATTTTTTCAACACATTCCTAAACATAATAGTTTTAATAACTCATCTCTAATAACTGATTTATTTTATATTTGCCCTGATGACAGTAAACTAGATGTTTTTCTACACTTCTATACAGCTTAACATGACATTTAAAGGCTTAACTAGGTTAATTAGGTTAACTAGGCAGGTTAGGGTAATTAGGCAAGTTATTGTATAACGATGGTTTGTTCTGTAGGCTATTGAAAAAATATATCTTAAAGGGGCTAATAGTTTTGACCTTAAAATGGTTTTTAATAATTAAAAACTGCTTTCATTCTAGCCAAAATAAAAAACAAATAAGACTTTCTCCAGAAGAAAAAAATATTATCAGACATACTGTGAAAATTTCCTTGCTCTGTAAAACATCATTTGGGAAATATTTTAAAAAGAAAAAATATTTCAAAGGGGGTTTATCAATTCTGATTTCAACTGTATATTGCTAATAACTCCACTCTGCGAGAGGATTTTTACATAAATTCTGCACACCCTTGCCTGCTTTTGACTGTCAAAATTACAATTTACAGTAGTAGCAGAGGCATAAAAAATTACATGTGCTGGAAACTTTAGACATAAGTCAGTCCTTTTCTTTTTAACCACATACCAGATCGCATAGATGTTTATTTTAACTTAAAAAGGAATTCAATATTTAAAAAGTGTAAATAAAATGGTTCATAAGAATAAGAAAGTATTTAGAGTGAGGTCAAATATCTGGTCAGCTGGTCCTGCAACAAACCATTATTGAATGTTGATTGTTTTACATTAAATGTAAAACAAATTTTATTTATTCGTTCATTCATTTTCCTTCGGCTTAGTCCTAGATTTATTAGGGGTCGCCACAGCGTAATGAATCTCCAACTTATCCAGCATATGTTTTACGCAGCGCATGCTCTTTCAGCTGCAAAGCAGTACTGGGAAACACCCATACACTCTTATTCACACATGCACTCATACACTATGGCCAATTTTATTTACCCAATTCATTATAGTGCATGTCTTTGGACTTGTGGAGGAAACCGGAGGACCCAGGGGAAACCAACGCGAACACAGGGAGAACATGCAAACTCCACACAGAAATGCCAACTGACCCGAGGCTTAAACCAGCGACCTTCTTGTTGCGAGGTGACCACAGCGCCCAGTGGAATTTTATATATTATTACTATTATTATATGTATATATTATATATTATTTATTTATTTATTTTTACTGAGAATTAAACATTTTGATACAAACTTTGTGATTATAACACATTAGTGTGTTAAAGATCTCAAATAACACACTGGTTAAAGTAACATAAAATATGTTGTCTAAAATAACAAAATGTCATTAAAAAAGAAGAAAAAAAGTGTTAAATAATAGGTTGTGTGGTTTTGAACATTGATTTTAATAGTGTAACAAGTCTATTTGTATTAGCTTAATTTTCATAAAAGTTTTATGTTCAAGTTAGCATTAAAAGTATTCTGTAAATATTGTCACTTATACAACTATATCACATTATCAGCTGATTACATCAGTGTGTTCATAAAATATAAATGTTTCATGATAAAACTTATTATATTAATCCTTTATTAATATAAAAGATTATTACAATGAAGAATCAATATAAACCATAGATTTTAATATATTCTGTAAAAACCCACATAAATATACTATAGTAATTTATAGTAACTGTATGTTTTTAAACTCTACTAAATGATATGGATCATATATTACAAAATGTACAACTCTTTAATAAATTCTACAGCATACTGTAGTATTGACTATAGTGAACTGATAAACTAATAGTTTGCTTTTTACTGCAGTAAAACATGGTATATTGTAGCCTAATATAATATATAGATGTAGAAAATGCAGAACTGGGTAATTTGTTTATTTTTTATAGTTGTTTTATTAGGCTATCACAGCAATTATAGAATTGCTTACAAAATAATTCAAGTATGCTACTTTACTAGCACAGTATGGTTCAAAAACAACTAGATTTTACTACCTTTTATTTTTAATCTAGCAAGTATTAAAATATTAATATTTTATTTTAATCATCTGTGTAAGAAAATCAGCTTAAGAATATGAACAGTGATATTACAGTAGGCCAATATCTACTGTGATATTTTAATATCTAACATTTCGCCCCAAATTTTTGTCAATCGGGCGCAAGATGGCGCCAGTTGCGTTTGTATGAAAGAGAAGAGTCACAGACAAAAGTGAAAGCAGCGGTTTCAGATTTCCCGATTGAGTGATTCAATCACTATCGAGAAATCTAGAAGCCAGTAAGGCACCACATACTTATCCATCATTGTGCTCGTTTGCACGGTTGCTTGTATTTGCATTACAGAGCAAACATTTTACCCTCCACACAGACAGCATTACATTATGTGCGTCTGTCCTGAGGTTTAGCCTACAGATTAATAAAACCAACAGATGCCTTTGTCTCAGATGCAGTCTTGCGACATAAACGCAAACATACATCACCAGACAAATATTTCCAGACAAGTGCATTGTAACATTAAAGGTTATTCCACCCCAGTCAGAATAACCAGGCTTTGGTATATTATTTGTTTTCTGATCACTCGTTGAAGATATAATTGTACCTCTTTTGGTGTCTTATTACTGGCTTTGTTTACTAACTTTTTACAGGTCCTTTTACAGGTCAAAGTGCAGCAGCCATAATATTTTCTATATCGGTTGTTTGTAATTATGTTTAAAAATCATTTATATATTTATTACAGACCTAAATAGGCTACTCACCATGCCAGATACAGTTGATTTCACAAAAGATTGAATACAAATTATTGGAATGATGGAGAGAAAATTATTTTATTTTATTTTACAGATTTATTTTAATTTCGGGGGATAAACTATAACTTTTTAATCAAAAAATTGTCCCAGTGGTGATGTTTTTTTTTTAGGGATGACCATAAAGAAGAATTTCATGCAAATATGTCACTATATATTAATTGCTTGCTCATTACAAAATTTACAAACATTACAGTAATTAAAACTCTAATTCTTGGTTTAACAGTGCGGTTAAATATAAGAGAAGGGATAAAACACAAGAACACCAAAACGCTTGTATGAGAAAATATCAGATATTTACTCAAGGTGCAGGAGGGATGACTTACCTAACTAGTTCTTGTATTCTTAGTCTGTTGTAAAAATAATTATATATTTTTTACATTCAAAAATAGTTTTTTAACAGTAGTTATTTTTGGTTCTGTTCCCAAATATCCTTTTTTTTATCCCATTAGAAAATAATGGGATAATTTAATTAATTTATTTTATTTAATATTTGAAATTTATTTTAATAACCTGACCTATAGGTGCACCAGATATCTGATGTTTGCTTAATCCCAAAATCAGGGTGTCTGACATGAGTTACCTTAAATTACCAAGGTAGACACAGTAGAGAAATTCAACAGCCAAATATTTAACACACGCACACAAACAAACAAAAAAAGTGGTTGTACTTTTCCTTCAGTTTCATGATTAAAACCTCTGTTGCAAGTTTCTCTGTTGTGAGTTCTTCCCTGTCTAGACTACAAGATCATATGACAGAGTTTGTCCTACACTTGTTCCACTTCCTTTCTACTGCTGATTTCAACACAGCATTTCAATGATTTAAATTTTCATATTTGTACACAATTATTCTTTGTCAAAGTAACAAACTAAAGAAAAACATACCAAACCTATTAATGGCGTTTCCATCATGCACTGGGTCATTCATTCATTTTTTTTTTCAGCTTTGTCCCTTTTTAATCAGGGGTTGCCACGGCGGAATGAACCGCCAACTTATCCAGCACATGTTTTACGCAGTGGATGCCCTTTCCAGCTGCAACCCAGCTGTCTGGGAAACATCCATACACACTCATTCACACTCATACACTACTGACAATAAAGCCTACCCAATTCACCTGTACCGCATGTCTTTGGACTGTGGGGGAAACCGGAGCACCCGGAGGAAACCCATGCGAACGCAGGGAAAACATGCAAACTCCACACAGAAACGCCAACTGACCCAGCTGAGGCTCGAACCAGCGACCTTCTTGCTGTGAGGTGACAGCACTACACAGCAAAAACCTCAGAGTAAAATTTACTGAGTTCAGAGAACATTTGGTCCCTCTCTAAATTGAGTAAAATTTACTCAGCAGCAGAGTTAAAGTTAATGAGACAATGAAGGGATTAATTAAATGATGATTGAGCACTGATGATGAAACAGAAGAGAGCAACAGCAGCAGCTTTGCTCATTGCTTACCTGATTGACTTTATTTCTGTCAGATGTTTACAAAAGTTCATATGAGATTTTTTGAGAATTAACTGTTTTAGGTATTTACATTTTACAAAAAAAACATGTTTTATTCCCCGATGTCACCATCATGGAGAAAAGTGATTGACTTACTTGGGCTCTTTGACTCGATTTCTGCTGTAGATTTTTCTTAGCTTGCTATAACAAGTATAAAGCGAGCAAATATGATCAAGTTGACTGATGCTGTATTGGTTCTTACTCTTAATAAGAGTTACAGTTTAAGAGATGATGTTTTCAGTGTTTCAGATGTTCAGTGTGATAAAAGTATTGCTGAGTTCCATTTTCCTGATACAGAGCTACTTTTGTGATAAAATACTATTCAGACTTAATAGGTTAAAACCAATTTTACTGATTTGACCAGTGACTAACTCACCACAGAATCAATTATCCAGAGCACAATTGCTCTCTTTATACAATATTTGCCACAATACACTATCTGGCAAACAAAGAGAAATTAACATTAGAAATCGAGTCAGAGTCCAAGTAAAGCAACTACTGTTCTCCTCAATGGTGACAGCTTAAAACACAAAAAGTGGTGTTTTTTATTGTTATTGTATTATTGCTATATGGAATTTTGTAGAGTGTGGCAGAAGTAAGGCCAAACAGGTTGTTAATAAGTAAAGCTGCTGTTTGTGGAGTTGCTTTATGATCCTCGGCTGAAATTTTGAGAGATTTGATGTGTTTTATTTCAGTTTATTTCATCTACGACTGTGACTGAAGTCAGTTGTAGTTTTATGTTTCTCTTCTCTGTTTCTGCTTATTAGCAGCAGGGGTTCATCATCAGTGCTCAATCATCACTTAATTAATCCCTTTATTGTCTCATTAACTTTAACTCTGCTGCTGAGTAAATTTTACTCAATTTAGAGAGGGACCAAATGTTCTCTGAACTGAGTAAATTTTACTCTGAGGATTTTGCTGTGTACCTACTGCTCCACTGCGTCGCCCACACTGAGTCATTTGACAATATTTTGTTTTAGTATTTACACACAATGTATACAATTTGTGTTGTCTATTAAGCACTGAGGTGTCTGTGCACAGTATGTTAGATGCCTTAATACGACTGTTGTGCTGTGTTACAGTTATGACTGCTAAAAGGTTTTAGTATAATGTAAAAGCATGGTTTACTTCAGTGCTACGTTGAGAAAAACATATTTACAAAAAGAAAGTGAATAGTGGCTGATACAGAGTATCACAAAGTAAATTTCAAATAAGCAAGTCAAATTACTCAACAAACAATGTTATCTTTGCATAACTGAATTTACTTAAAGCAATAGTTCACCCAAAAATGGAAATTTACTCACCATTTACTCATGCTCAAATGGATCCATTGGGAGTTTCTATCTTCTGTTGAAAACAAAAGAACATATTCTGAAGAAAGCTGAAAACCTGTAACCACTGACTTCCAAAGTAGGAAAAACACATACTAAGAAAGTCAATTGTTACAAGTTTCCAACATTTTTCAAAAAAATGTTTGTGTTTAACAGCAGAGCGAAACTCAAAATGGTTTGGAACAAGTGAAGGGTAAATTAAATGATGAATACAAAATTTTCATTTCTGGGTGAACTATACCTTGAGGAACCTGAGCACAGACACTTCCAAAAGCAAACCTAATATTTTTTTCAGTGTATATGTGTGCTTTTCATAAATAAAGCTATTTCAAAGGGAAACGGGGTAAAAAATCTGCCACATTTACCTTATCAATTAATAATTAATCGATATCTTATTAATCCACTGATCAAACATTCAACAGTCTGTAGTATAAATATTGATATGCAGCCTTTACTGTATGTACTGTAAGAGGTTCATTTGGACAATATTGCCCAAACATCTTGTACTACCAGTTCTGAAGTACAAGGTGGGGGAAATTCCACAATTAAGAACAATGTGTTTGTACTTTTGAAATGTAACATATCTAAATGTAAGGTTATAGGGATATATATGCAAGATGCCACAATTAGGAGGACAGGAGTAAAAAAAAAAGTTGAGCATGTTTAATCAGCTATATACAGTATATTCTGAAGCACAGTATAACAAAATACAAAATAAAATATCTAAAAGAAAAAAACACTGATAATAGAATATGTTCAGATCCTCTAATTTTAAGTTTTAATCTGCACCTGGTGGTCATTTCAATAATTATCTGACAATATTGAATCGGCAGCTATACTTCACAGTTTTCACTGAATCTGTAAGATGATGAGCCACTTTAAATTGATTGAAAGTTTCTGACAGCTGGATGTGAAGTTTGACAGTGTGGTTATGGCTTTTTTTCCTCTCATGTCTTCATCTAAGCTGCTTTGACACAATCTACATTGTAAAAGTTCTATGGACCCTTTTCACGTTTCCAGGTTTCTCAGCAGTGGAAGGTGTCATAGTTGAGTAAACTTAGAATGCAGTGAATGGAAGAGTACAACAAATATCTTTTTAGTGTTCTATTTGCTCAAATAAAAAAAGAAAAACTTAACAATATTGTGTTATCAAGACTTTCAGAAAAAAAGAAAAAAAAATGAGACCCAGAATAGAGAACATCAAAATTTCTGTTCCGCCCATATGACACTGCATTAGAAATGTAAATGTAAATTTTTTTTATCAAAGTATTAAACATTTTTTAAGGATTTAATATGCTGATGATTGTTAAATGTGTCTTAACAATCCTGTAAAAAAGGTTCATAGAAATTTGACTTTAAAAATTAACTTTCTGGGCTTTAAATAAATCAGGACCATTGCTGTCTAATAATGGCCAGCAAACTCTCAGATTTCATCGAAAATGTTTTGATTTCTGTTCTGAAGGTGAACAAAGATGTTGTAGGTTTGGAAAGATATGTGGGTGAATAATTAATGACAGAAATTAGATTTTTGGGTTAACTATGCTTTTAATTGATGTAAATGGTTAATAGTTTTCAACATTCTTCAAAATATCTTCTTTTGTGTTCAACAGAAGAAGGAAACTCATAAAGGGTCGGAACCCAGGTTAAATGACGAGTACATTTAAAAAATTTTGGTAAACTATTAGATTCTTCTTCAGCCACATGTTCATTCACTGCACCTCATCACCCAGTAATTGTCATGCAGGACAATAAGCCCCAGCAAAACAGGTAAAGCAGTTTCTGACTCTAAACTTGATTAAGAATCTTTTTTTATGGCAAGAAATGTATGGCTTATCATAAGTTTCCTAATTTTTGACAGCATAATCCTAAAGAAAGTTGCATTGTAATGTTTTTTTGTGCTAAATTTAATAATTTACTCGTATTCCAATCTCTAAATATTTTAATAATCAAAATAATAAATTGTCGTATAATACTAGATTCCAGGTTTTAAAAAAAATCGACTAACCTCAAAACTATGAATGAATTATGAATGAATGAAATTAAATGGCAAAACTAGAAAAAATATGTTGTGGAGTGATCTTGGGGGTCATCTTACCCTGTCTTCTGCTAAAGAACAAAGTATAAACAAACATGCATACTGTATCAGCCTGGAGGCATATTATTATCACAAATATATGACAACTGTATATAGTTGTCTATTGATAATGTCTTCAAGGGTATACTGATGATTATTAATAGGGTTTATCAATGTCACCTCGTAATAAGGTCCTGAGGTCCATGTGACCCAGCAAAAGACAATAAAGTGGATTAATAGATATCTTACATCACTAAAGTTTTGTTCAGTGTCTTTCTTGATCATGTCTGATTATGATTCATCTCGGATCAAACGAATGAGTACATTTCATTTGTCATTTTAAATCTTCTTTATTAAAGTGAAAAAAAGGTTATTCTTTTGTGCGTCAGCGCTGATGATAAAAGTCAGACAAATGTCTCTATATACCTTCAAGTAATCACAAAACAAACAGTGATTCATGAAACACTTCCATTAAAAATTATGTCAATGTGAAGTAATCTTTTAGAAGGCAAATAAAACAATGTCAAACATGAATTTCAAAGACATCAAACCCATGTTCGGTTTACATCCTGAGATAAAACCGCTCAATATACTATGAAAAGACCCTATAACTTCCACAACCCGAAACCAGGAGTGACGCTGAATGCAGTGAAAGAAAACATCAATCATGAACCAGCATCATACGTCACTCCATGGTAATATCAACTCTTAGTGTTGATAGTCCACAGTTTTTACTAACCACAGCTCTTTTCCTACCACAACAGGAGCTACTGAAATAGGTATTGCTTGGCCTTCAGTTTGACTATAGCATGTCAACTGGGTACCAGCAGTCCGCTTCCAGATTACAGCCAACCACAACAAACACACCCTTCACTCAATGTGAATGTGTGTGATGAGGACAAAAGGTGCACCTTTTTTTGAGCTTACTCATTGGAGAACCTTGTCATTGGTATAGCAAGGTAAATATTAGCAGTATGAAAGTATAGCGATGATTAGTTTCGGACACGTCTGAGGTCTGAGGAAGGAGTCAAGGATACTCTAGTTAGGATTTCCAAAATGGGATATAAAGTACTTGCCTTCTTCGTCTTATTCTGTGCACCAGGTATTTATTTTCCTTTCATTTAATAGTTTTTTGTTCATTTATTTTAAATGTTGTATTAATTTTTATTAACAACAATGCAGAGAAGTGTTTTAATGTTGCTGGACAGTAATTTAATATGACTATTTAGTCCAGGCCAGTTTCATTAGTTTGCCTTTTTAACGCTTTTGTTGAACCACAATTCTAAAGCAATATCTGATTTTCATTAGTTTATTAATAAGTTAGTTCATTAGTTGATTTTTCAGTTGGCATTTCAGTGACCACTGTCATTTTTTTCTTCAATGGATGCATTTTGTCCATGTCTAAATATATCAATTTGGATTTTGGAACAGATTTTTACATGTAATGTTCCATCTAAGACATAGGATTAGATCAATATTACTACTATATGATATTAGAAATATATGGTAACAAATAGCTTTTTACGTTGCATGTTTTTATAACTTTTTAAGTCATATGAAGTTAATAATGTACAATAACAGTTATCTGACTTTACTCTGGTTCTTTCTTCTGACTGCAATTTTCATTTTATACATCAACGACACACACATATAATATAAAAAAATATAATTATATTATTAATTATGAATATATATGTAAATATATATACAGTTGAAGTCAGAATTATTAGCCCCCCTTAGATTTTTTTCTTTTTTAAATATTTCCCAAATGATGTTTAACAGAGCAAGGAACTTTTCACAGCATGTCTGATAATATTTTTTATATTTTTTTATTATAAAATAATATATTTTTTTATTCTTATTTGTTTTATTTCAGCTAGAATAAAAGCAGTTTTTAATGTTTTAAAAAGCGTAAGGTCAAAATTATTAGCCCCTTTAAGCTATATTTTTCGATAGTCTAATAACTTGCCTAATTACCCTAACCAGCCTAGTTAACCTAGTTAAGCCTTTAAATGTCACTTTAAGCTGTATAGAAGTGTCTTGAAAAATATCTAGTAAAATATTATTTACTGTCATCATGACAAAGATAAAATAAATCAGTTATTAGAGATGAGTTATTAAAACTATCATGTCTAGAAATGTATTGAAAAAATCTTATCTCCATTAAACAGAAATTGGGGGAAAAATAAACAGGGGGGCTAATAATTCTAACTTCAACTGTATATATAGTGTCCAGATTACTCAAAGTTAATATCTTAATTTGATATATGCTGTTCATTATAATACTCTGTACTCACCTGATTGGATGATCACTTTGCTATTCCTGTTTGTCTTTTTAACTTCTTCAAGCTTAAACACACTAAATATAAAGAAAAATATGTATATAATTACAACTACTGGAAACAAGCAACGAATATGCAATGCAAAAGCCACATGTAAATCAGTAGACTTATTTCCATTCCAGAGTTTTTCTTACTTTCATATCTGCAGTATGGCTCTGACCGGCTCTTCTGCCTCCCCCTAGGTCTTTGTCAAGTAAATCTGGTTCCATCAAAAAACCCTGTGGCAGTCGGGAGCAATGTCACCTTAAATGTGAATTCGTCCATGCCCATTACAGTTGGGCTCTGGTTGTTTGGGCCTAGCACATTGTTTATGTGGTACATGGGGGACATTATGCCAGGTAATACCCTCCAACCGGGAGTTTATTTTAACAGCTCTACGTATCAGCTTACCTTATCGTCAGTAACCCTGCAGAGTTCTGGCGTGTATGTGCTGGATGTATATAAACCCAACCGGATCAGATCAGAGATTACATTAGAAGTTCAGGGTAAGTGGAGTTTCTTACTGTACAGTACAAAACTAAATGAAATATTGAAAGAATTCATTCACACACAGAAATAATAATTGAATAGGTACAGTTTTCAGATACTGCAAGTGAATTTCTCAATTAATTTCAAATCAAAGCAAGTAAAAGCAGTAGATTGAAATTGTACTTTCTTGTACAAAATGCTTCATTAATATTTGTTTTATGTAATGTAAAAGGGTGTATTCATTTTATGTATTCACTGAATTCCTTAAAAAAAGTTATTTTAAATGATTTATAGATTTTGACGTTTTAGGTTCTTTTAGTAAAGATTACATTCAGGATAGATTTTTAAAGTATCTTTGCTTGTTTATACAAACCTAAAGAGATCACTCAGATCAATATTGAATCAATTAGAAATTTACTCAAAGCAGGATGATTCTTTCAGATACTAGTCCACCCTGCTGGAATCAGCTTCCAGAAGCAGAAGCTAATGTAACCAGGGCTGAGTTTTCCAATCTAGCTGTCTTTTAGTATGCTACTAAAGGTACATCTTAAGTAAAGGTATACCAGGTGTGTTCATCACACTATACCATGAAGTGGCTGCTTATATACTTTCTTACTT
Source organism: Danio tinwini (assembly GCA_903798205.1). NCBI lineage: Eukaryota > Metazoa > Chordata > Actinopteri > Cypriniformes > Danionidae > Danio > Danio tinwini. Next base: position 37,991 of record CAIGQZ010026000.1, read on the forward strand.
AAAACGTTGCATGATGCTTTCCCTGGTGCTGATGCTGAGTTGGTTGATATGGATGGTATAACTGTTTACTTAATCCCGATCTAGTCCACTCTTGCAAAATACAGTATAATACTATATAATAAAACTATGGTCAGTTTCTGTATAGCCTAGTGCATAGTGCAATTCTGTTCTAAAAAATAAATTTTTAACACTCAATGTTTTCTATGCAATTACTTAATTGAGCAGACAAATAATAATAATAATAATAATAATAATAATAAGTTTCTGTGTGGAGTTTGCATGTTCTTCCTGCTTTCACATGGTTTCCTCCAGGTGCTCCAGTTTCCCCCACAGTCCAAAGACATGCGGTACAGGTGAATTGGGTAGGCTAAATTGTCCATAGTGTATGAGTGCGAATGAGTGTGTGTGAATGTTTCCCAGAGATGGGTTGCGGCTGGAAGGGCATCCACTGCGTAAAACACATGCTGGATAAGTTGACGGTTCATTCCGCTGTGGCGACCCCAGATTAATGGAGGGACTAAGCTGAAAATGAATGAATGAATGAACAATAATAATAATAATAATAATAATAATAATAATACAGAAATTTAAACATAAAAACCTGTATATAAAAAGTTGCAAGTGCAAAAAACCTAGGTGCCATCTGATTTTTTCCTTCTAAAATGAGCAATATTTTCAGGCTTCTGTGTGTATAGTCATTTAAAAAATGTTTGGCAAAAGATAGATTAATTTCATTGCCTTCAAAGTGAAATAACAAGATAAACACAGAAGGTTGAGAAAAATGCTCATTTTAGAAGAAAATCTCAGACAGAACAGAAGGTTTTTGCATCTGAACTCTTCATATATAAAAATTGTACAATTACATTTAACATTAACCAGCATTACCCATGTCTAGGACATGGTGTCAACACATACATGTAGGCTATTTGTCAGTTAAAATCTATTAATCAATCAATGCCAAAGAATGGACTGATGTAAATAGCTACCTGGCATTTGTACAAACTCATTCTCTACCCTTGCGAAAACTTAATCTTCTTTTAACTTACAGAACCCGTCGGTAACGTATCTACAACCGTAAACGCAACAAATCTGGTGGAGCTGAACGACACGGCGTACTTCACCTGCTCGGTTACAACTTCGCCGGTGTGGTTTTCGTGGCTGAACGGCAGCTCTGCAGTCAAAGATGGCGGAAGAGTTCAGCTCCTAAACAGTGGACAAAATCTTGTCATCAACGGAGTGACGCGGTACGACGGAGAACCGTTCAAGTGTGTTGTTGTAAACAACATAAGCAGCCAGCAGAGTGTTGAAATGAAACTCAATATAAGCTGTAAGTATGACACAAAATACATGTTTCAATACATGCAGTTGGGGAAACCGAGTGGCTATTGTAGGCTATACAGACAAAAACAAACATCTTCAGTTAATCTTACGGGGGTTATGCTATTAATATGACTATTTTGAACGATTTTTTAAATTAACGTTTGGTTAAAAATATATATATTTTAATATACATTTAATATATATATGTATGTATATATATATATATATATATA
>CAIGQZ010026000.1:74543-86203 GCA_903798205.1 Danio tinwini
TATAAGTAGTAATTTTATAGTAGTACACTTAAATAATGTTTGTTTAACATGGGTTGTATACTAGTATTCTACTGTATTATAGACAGGCACAGCCATTTGAGTTCTGAATAAGCCAGGCTCAACCCACCTGCTTACTGTAGTAAAAAACACTTTCTATATTTAAGTGCATTTTTTTATTTCCATGTATTAAATAAACTGTCACTTTTCTAATTAAATGACATGCATATAAATATATATTTTTAAACTTACAGGGTAATTCACATATTTTACGATCTGAATACTTTAGACAACACTTGATGTTTTTATCTCTGTCAGTGACTCAGTGACAGTTAAAACAAGTACATTCTCTAAAGTGGTTCGTCACTGTGTTTAATCCTTTCTGTGCAAGACTGTAGTTAATGCCACATGAACTGTAAAGTGTTTAATATTGGTAGTTCATTTTGAAATAAAAATAGTGAAATGTTCACTGAAGGAAACAGTTGTGCTGATGAGGAACGCCAAGAAAACCCAACTGCTCCTCCATGACATTGGGAAAGGGGATACAAGGTTATCTATATCAAAAAACTGCAAATAAGCAGATATTACAATTTATCGATAAACACACACCTCGTTCTCGCTGTCCATGACTGTGGCTTGCTGATCAAATGAAAAACAAAAGACGGGGAGGAGCTGAATTTTGCCGCCATTTTCATATCAAATTTAAAGGGGACTAAGGGCACTAATTTAGTGTACAGTTTATGAGCTAAGCGCAAAAGTTTTAGGGGGACTGAGTAGAAATATAGGGAGGCTACAGTCCGCCTAAAATAGGCCTAGCAACAACCATGCAGGGGTGTGTTCATGGGTATGATGAGAGGTGGCTGGTAAAGCAGAGCGATGAGCTAAGTGAACGTGATGGTGAGGAAGACTGGTGATTGGAGCAGCAGGAACGAGCTGTGGATGTGACACATACGCTGATTCTTGATGTCTTTGAGTCTCATTTGCACCATGCCATATACAAGCATGTTATATTAGATTTAACAGTTGATTAAACATTGTATAACAGCAGTGAATTATATTAGAACAGGTTCTGCCTCATTAAAAACAATATTAACATCACCAATTGTAGACGTTATACAAAAATAAACATTTTAGTAATAAGTGTAGCTGGTGATGCTCTTTGTAGAGTTGTTTAATCATTTAATTATATTTTTAGTAATTTAATAATTTGTTGTACTTCAGGTTATATAGTTAAAAAGCTGGCTAATGTTGTAGCTTTTGTTTATATTCAGCTTTTTTTTCTTAAGTATTTCTTCATTTGTTCATTGCTAATCCTCAATTATCATTTAATTAGTCATTTAATCAATTAATTTACATTAGCTTTGCTCCGTGTTTCTTGAACACTCAGTACACACTGTTAAAAAAATCTGTTAAATTTACAGAAAAATACTGGCAGCTGTGGAAGTTTTATAGAACTGTTTAAATTTAGGGAAAATAACCGTATTTTATGAACTGATACAATGTTAAGTTCACAAAAACGTAGCTTAGTACATAAAAAACAAAGTTATTAAATGCATTAACAAACAGACCTTCACTGCATTAGTAACTACACAGTTAAATTTAAAGAAAAGACGATGCCGCATAACATCTGATACTCTCAGCTCATCTTGGACTTGAACACAGACGCTACTATCCTCCACAATGGTGACACAAAAAAACGTTTTACAGTATTTTGCAGTTTTTTTCTACTTGATTTTATAGAAAAATACCAGCAGCTGTGGTTGCCAGTAGTCTACTGTTTTTAACATTTTACATTCGTGAATTCAGTTTACAGAATATTTCTGTTAAAAATACATTCCACAGTCTGTATTTTTCATCGAACACATTTAACCCCTCTAATCCCAGAGCAAAATCCTTACTAGTGTCCTCACTACAGAGGGTTGAACACTCAGGCAGTGATGAAGTTAATTAGATAATTAAGTGTCTAATTAAAGGAGGATTGAGAATTATTTATGAACAACTGTTAACAAGCAGAATCACAGAAGAATATAAAACACAAAAAACAAACGCAAAGATGAAATCAACTGAAAATAAAACTAAATAAATAGTATAAATAAATAGTAAATAATAATTGATAAAACAAATTACACAATAAAACATTTATTTCTCAAGATTTCAGCAGAGATCATTAACAACTCCACAAACATTAGGAGCTTCACTTATCACTGACTTTTGATTTTATTTCTGTCACGTGAACAAAAGCTCTTAATGAAATGTATGTTGTTCATTTGAAGTCACCATTATGGAGGACAGAGTCTGCTTTAGTTGGGCTCTTTAACTTCTTATTTTATAACTAGTATTTATTTTGGCAGCTTTAAGTAAATGTGTTGATCACACTATTTGTATAGCATAAAAAATATATAAGAATAAGTCTGATAAGAATAACTATAATGTCAAAGCTACTCTATTTGTGTTCTTGTTCAATATCTTGTTAGTTACGTCTGAGAAATTAATAACATACATAAATGAAATCACTGGAGCTTCAGCAATGATTGAGTGTTTAACAGGCCTATATACATCATTTACAACGAGAATGTTTGTCTTTGAATCTCAACAATGGTGACAAACAAAAAATAAAAATCAAATAAAAAATCAACCCAGAACAATACAAAACAATTTACTGAAATATTACCCCCCAAGAACAGGATAAAATAAAGGCAGAGAAATATGGAACAAAATCAAAGCCAAAAGTTTTGAATAAAAAAGCTGGTTGAATAGCACAAACTGAAAAAATAATAATGCACAGAATTAACAAGTTCTTGCATTTTAATGAATTGAATTCTAGGCTTTGTATTTTTAGGTCCTGAATTTTAACATAGCTGTTTATTTAAGCTGTGAATATTTCAACAAAAAATATTTCAAACACATTTTCATAGTTGTAAATTCAATAATTCATATTCAATTTCCAGGTTTCACTTACAAAATATTCAATACCCTTTAAAAATATGATGTATAATATTCAAAAGGTAATTTTCAGTTCAAATATTCGCTTACATAAATTCAGTGGTTCAAATTCGACTGTTAAAATTCAACATAACATCCAGGAACTGCAGGAAAAGATTGCAGATTGAAGATCGCCAGCTGCTTTTTCCCCAGCAGGTGGAGATGGAATAATTTAGGATTTTTAACCCAGTAAATAGGCGAGAATAAAGGCACAAAAGTAGCATTTAATATAATATCAATGTCTTGGACATTATAAGTAATAAAATAAGTATGAGTAAAATAAGTAAATGATGTTTTGGTCATTTATATTTGCCCTTATGTAACGGAAGCCAGCTGGTGATCATGTAAACCTCACTCCTCTGATCCAGCAACAGATGCTGTTCCGCAATCTTTAGTCTCCTCAGAGCATTTGTCTCCTATGCCGGTATTGCCTGGCCGGCTCGCCCTGCTCAGACCGGTGGAGTTACATGCACATAAAACAGTCTTGACAAATATGATGTTACCAACACAATCTCAATCTCAAGTATTATATTGACTGCTGAAGAATTTAAAGGTAAGAGAAACAGGAGAGGAAATATTATAATAATACAAAATAGATAAACCTAATTGCCAGGGCTAAGAACAATGAAGAACAAAGATATCAGTTTCAAAACCAGAGAGATTTTATGAGAATGTCACACAAAACTGTTGGAACTGTTAGACAGAGTGTTCAGGTATGATTAAGGTTGGGTATGGATGGGACGTATAATTTTAAATAATTCAACATAACGTGTGAATGCATTAACAGAGCGTCTTTAGTTATTCATACAGAACCGTCTAATATATGGCATAACCATTAAGGGGTTATTAAAAGTGTTTGCCCTGTTTAAACGCAGCTTTTTTTCAGGATTGAGATAGGCTATATATTTTCATTATTTAAATTATTATTATTATTGTTGTTATTATTATTACTACTATTATTATTATTATTGGACATTTATTTAGGATATTGCGCTTAAAATGATTTGTGATTCTAAATTAATATTTCTATTTATCCTTATTAGCTATCACTTATTAGCTATCACTATTCGATGTAATGTCGAATTTTAACAGTCGAATTTGAACTACTGAATTTATGTGAGCGAATATTTGAACTGAAATAAAATGAACTGAAAATTACCTTTTGAATATTATACATCGTATTTTTAAAGGGTATTGAATATTTTGTAAGTGAAACCTGGAAATTGAGTATGAATTATTGAATTTACAAGTAAAACGTATTTGAAATATTTTTTGTTGAAATATTCACAGCTTAAATAAACAGCTATTTTAAAATTCAGGACCTAAAAATACAAACACTTGAATTCAATTCATTAAAATCCAAGAACTTGTTAATTCTGTGTATAATTTTTTTCAGTTTGTGCTATTCTACAAGCTTTTTAATTCAATGTTTGGCTTTAATTTTGTTCCATAGAGAAATAACTTGTAAGAACTTTAAGCTGTAAAACGTATTCGTGCTGCAATGCATGCTGGAAATTTTGTACTATGCTGGTACCCAGCATGCATTGCGGCATGAATGAATTATGCAGCTTTTTTCTTTTTAGCAACCATGGTTGAGTTTCATACTCAGATTCTTGATGTCTGTGTGTCTCAGTGTGCTGCTGGAGGTATGATGGTTTTGTGCATGAAATTATAATTATTCTTTTTTTGTTTTGTTTATTTCCTTCCTTATTGTTTGTTAACCCTCCATCTAAAGCTGCAGTATTGCCCCAAAAACAGCATTTATATAAATTTGCAATATGTATAAAAATATTATGCTATATATAATTATATCTGTAACACTTAAGCACACACAGTATAGTTTCTCATCGCTTTTCTTGCTATAACTGATGAGTTTCAGAATTACAGTTATAACAGCCAGAGAAACATTAAAATAGAAGTGTACAGGATCAAGAGCTCAACTAAAGCAGTCTCTGAGCTGCATGATGGTGAGGTCAAATTAAATATTTTCAATAAAAAATATAAACCTCTGTTATCAAATATTCTTGCAGTCACAGATATGAGAGAAATGAAGCCAAACTAATAAGTGAAGCTGCTAATGCTGTTATTTATTAGAGCTGTTTAATCCTCTGTTTTAATTCCGTTGATTTGGTGAAAGGGTGTCTTTATAATTTTATTTCTTGCTCTTTCCTTCAGTGATTGTGCTTGTTAACAGCAGGTGTTCATCAGTGTCTGAATTCACTCATTTGTGGTCATTCACTCAGGCTAGTGAACTAAACTAATTGACTAAACTAATTACTAGGGTGTATAATGAGATTTCAGACACTCTGCCTATTTTCTCGAAAACAAAGGTTAGATCTATTACAGTTATTTTCCGTATATTGTACAGAAATAAGCTGTTAATCTTTTAACAGATTTTCACTGTAGATTGTACAGACTTTTACTGTTAAAATCACTGACATTTTTTACAGTGCATGATTGCCAGCAATTTACTGTTAAATTAACAGCGTCTTGCTGTTGCTCTGTAAACAGTAAAATGCTGGCAGCTGCAGTTGCCAGCAATGTACTGTTATTTTACAGTTTGTTGCTGTAAAAATACATGGACTACATTGATATACACAATACCCAAGTGAAATAATTTTGTTTACTGAAAGTGACTGCCTCAAACTGGCCAACTTCTGTATGAGTTTATGAAGAAATGTGCCATATATGCTTAAAAGCATACTTATAATGATAACTTATTTTAGTTAATTAGAAAAGTTCCACTTAACCCAAATGTCTTAAATTTCACAGCAGCACACATACATGTAAAGCTGGAACTAACAGAGAGATTCTTACTGCATCAGCAACTACACAGCCACTGTCTTTAATTAAAGAAACATGCAAAATAACATCAGCAGTTCTTTGTTCATCTTTGACTCAAACACTGGCTCCTTCACAATGGTGTTTTTTCCTTAACTTTATGGTAAACTACTGGCAGCTGTGGTTGCCAGCAATCTACTGTTTTTTTTTAAAAGTCTACCTCCGTAGTTTAAATTAACATTATTTTACTGTTATATACATTTTTACACTGTGTTTTTGCCTCTCACACCTTTAACACTATAAATCCCAGAGCAAATACCTTAGTTTTAATCAAACACTTCCAAGTGTCCACACTACTGAGTGTTCAAGAAACATGGAGCAAAGCTGAAGTAAATTAATTAATTAAATGACTAATTAAATGATAATTGAGGATTAGCGATGAACACATGAAGAAGTACTGAAGGTAAAAAAACAGGAACAGCGCAACACAAACTACAACTTCATCACAGCTTTGTAATGAAATAACCTGAAGTATAACAAATGATTAAATCATTAAAATTATTAGCGGATGATTAAACAACTCTACAAACATCATTACCAGCTACACTTATTATTAAAATGTTTATTTTTGTATAACATCTACTAAAGTTCTTCTGAAAACAAAGGTTAACATTTTACATCACATCCACCAGCCCTGACATTTGGTTGCTGCAATTGGAAAGAACTTTTTATAAAGCTCTTATGATATGGCAAGCAAGCTAAAAAAAAAAAAAAAACATCTGGTGATGTTCATGTTGTTTTAATGAGGCAGAACCTGTTTTAATATAATTCACTGCTTTAAACCTATGTTTAATTTACTGTTAAACATATTATAATATGTCTGTATGTGGCATTGAATTCTGGAAGTTTTTAAGAATATCTTGGACAAAAACACTTTGCTATATGGTATAAGCTGCACTCAAAGAGACATCAAAAATCAGCTTATGAACCTCAACAACAGTGACAACAAAATTACCAGTTTAACTTACAAACATCACAAACGGGCTATAAGGTTACTGAAAGTCTAAACATAAACAACAGCAGAATCAAACACAAATAAAGAAAACTAAGACCATTATACTACATCATTTATTCATGCCCCAATGCATGCTGGGATTTATGTACTGTGCCACACCCAGCATGCACTGCGGCATGAAACAATTTAATTGTTACCATTGTTGAGGTACAAGGTCTGATTCATGAGGTCTGAGAGTGACTGAGACACAACTGAACTTTTTATTATTTCTTAACTCTGTAAAAGACTTGGGTATCAGTCTTGTTTCCACTTCTCGTTATTAAATTAAATATCTCTCAATAACAATGTTATGAAAGTCAAAGCGGTTAGTAATAAGTGTGTCTGCTGTTGTTTGTGGAGTTCTTTAATGATTCTCTGCTGAGACTGAAGGTGTTTTATTTTACTTGATTTTATTTAATGTTGTAACTGACGTCACTCTTTGTGTTTCTTTTTTCTCTTTCCTTCAGCGATTGTGATCATTACGGCAGGTGTTTATCAGTGTCTGAATTCACTCATTAGTCATCATTAACTCTGTCAGGTGAACTATATTAGTGAACTAGTGTATGAAATAGTGAACGAGGGCACAAAGTGTGATTTCAAACACAGACTTGAAAACGTCGAATCTGAGCTCTGTTTACTCAGTTTTTTGCTGTTGGTTACTTTCTCGAAAACAAAAATTTTACCCAGAATGCACAGTTTTTAACAGAATATTACTGTTTTAGTGAAAAAAATTGTGACTTCAATAATAAATGGTTTGTTGTTCAGCAGTAACAAAATGACTGTAAAAATGCCATTTTTGCACCAAACTACTAGATGCTCGAGTGACGTCACTGCTACGCTGCTACGCTAAACGCTAAACGCTAAACGGACTGTGTTTGGAGCTCTCTGTTGCATAGATTCGCAATTTGCATTTTTATTATCAAATACCTCCACTTTCACTAAATACTACTTAGGGGAACAATCCCTAAATACATTTTTTACAACATTTAGCACTTTATACAAATAAATCTACTTTAAAAACGTTCTGTCCCTCGAGCATCCGCCTGTTGTTTGTAGCTTTGGCCTGCTAGCATCGCTAGTCAGCTAAAGCTACCGACTGCTTTCATTCCCTAATTTTCTCACTTACTGGCTTTGCTCATTACCCTGTATGATGTCGCTTGTGTCTCTGTCCTTGTGTGCAGGAGAGACATCGATGGAGGCGCTGGACATGGAGCTGGGACGGCTGGATGAACGCATCCGCCTTCTGCAGGTGAGACGGGCTGAACTCACAACGCAGCGGGCCTTGCTCGCTGTGTCCCGTGTGCCAGTCCGCTCATCTGAGGTAAGTGCACAATACAGCCGCGACACTCCGTCCACTTCAACCCCACGTGTTTCTCTGTCCAGGCCCAGCGCACCTAGGACGCGGTGTGCCCAGGGGTCGTTCACGCCGACACCCGCCTACCACGGCCCCTGGGTGCAGCCGCGTAGGGTGCTCAGGAAGCCCCGGTGGCAGAGAGTCTCCTCCTCCCGTGTTCGAGATCTCCACGGAGAACCGCTTCGCCTCTCTCCGCGAGACGGGTCACGATGTGGCTATCATCGGTGACTCCATCGTCCGCCACGTCCGTCCTGCCTCCACTTCAGGTAATAAAGTACGCACATTTTGCTTTCCTGGTGCTCGTGTTAAGAATATTTCTACACAGATTCCGAGTATCCTGAGCGCTGGCGAGAGCCTCGGTGCCGTTGTCCTCCATGTGGGGACGAACGACACCGGGCTTCGCCAGTCGGAGATCCTGAAGAGGGACTTCAGGAGCCTGATCGAGACGGTTCGACGCACCTCGCCCGCCACGCAGATCATCGTTTCTGGACCGCTTCCTACCTACCGCCGAGGAAATGAAAGGTTCAGTAGACTTTTTGCTCTGAATGAATGGCTATTAACATGGTGTAATGAACAGAAATTGCTCTTTGCTAATAACTGGAATCTTTTCTGGGAGCGTCCTAGGCTCTTCCGCGCTGACGGGCTGCATCCTAGTCGTGCTGGAGCTGATCTGCTGACGGACAACATCTCTAAGATGCTTCGTTCTGTCTGACTAGTAAGTAAAAATTCACAAAATTCACATTCTACCCATATAGACTCCTGTTCGTCCAACTTAAATTATAGTAATACATGCCTAGCGTACCCAATAGAGACTGTGTCTGTTCCTCGTGTTATTAGATCAACAATTAAACGTACTGTGTGCTCTAGAAAAAATCTATTAAGAATAAAAGCTAAAAAAATCCAATAAAAAGTGATAATACAAACTTCGTAAGGCTTGGTCTCCTAAACATCAGGTCACTAGCACCTAAAACACTTATCATAAATGAAATAATAACAGATAACAATCTTAATGCACTCTGTCTCACTGAAACCTGGCTGAAACAAAATGACTATATTAGCTTAAATGAAGCTACTCCTCCAGGATTCTCATATAAGCATGAGGCTCGTCAAACTGGTCGTGGTGGTGGAGTTGCATCAATCTTTAGTGATATTCTTAATGTTAGTCAGAGAAAGGGACTTATGTTTAACTCTTTTGAAGTATTAGCTCTTAATGTTATGCTACCAGATATTATGCAAAAACCTACAATATCTCTTGCTATAATCACCATATATAGACCCCCAGGACCCTATGTCAATTTTCTAAAAGAGTTTTCTGATTTTATTTCTGACTTACTAGTTAAAACTGATAAAATACTAATTGTGGGAGACTTTAACATCCATGTAGATGACTCCAATGATACACTAGGGCTCGCCTTTATGGATCTACTACATTCACTTGGGATAAAACAAAATGCGGTTGGTCCAACCCATCGCTTAAAGCATACATTAGATCTAATATTGTCTTACGGAATTGAGGTCTTTGATGTAGACATTATACCACAAAGTGATGATATTACAGACCACTACCTCTTGCTATATAAGCTGCGTTCACCTGAAATTATCAGATCTGCACCAATATACCGCCCTGGTAGGACTATCGTTCCATCCACTAAGGATGAATTCATAAGTAACTTACCTGATCTTTCTTTAATTCGAAATACACCCGCAAACGTAAATGACCTTGATGTAGTAACCAGCAGTATGGATGCCATCTTTACTAGCACACTAAATACGGTGGCACCCATTAAATTAAAAAAGGCTAGAGAGAACAAAACTACACCATGGTACAATAGTCATACTCGCGCTCTCAAAACAGCAACCCGTGCCCTGGAACGTAAATGGAAAAAAACAAACTTAGAGGTTTTTAGAATTGCGTACAAAGACAGTATGTCCAGCTATAGGAGGGCTCTTAAATCTGCCAGGGCTGAGCACCTCCGCAAACTGATTGAAAATAATCATAACAATCCTAGATTTTTATTTAGCAACATTGCTAAATTAACAAATAATCAGTCATCCTTGGATCAAAATGTCCCACCGCATATTAGTAGTGATGACTTCATGAATTATTTCAGTGATTAAATAGAAGACTTTAGACAGAAAATAGAAGATGTTAAACTTTCTGAACCACCTTATACTCCAGATCCAGTAAACATTCCACTGAATCAAAATAACCTACAATGCTTCAAAATCATAGAACAGGAAGAGCTAGATAAAGTTATAAATAGTTCCAAACCAGCTACATGTATGTTAGATCCAATTCCAACAAAATTACTGAAAGATTTACTACCTGTTATAGGAGAACCTCTCCTTAACGTTATCAACTCTTCTTTAGCTTTAGGCCATGTTCCAAATCCTTACAAGCTAGCTGTTATTAAACCTATTATTAAGAAACCACAACTGGACCCCAGCAACCTAGCTAATTATAGGCCTATTTCAAATCTTCCGTTTATGTCTAAAATACTAGAAAAAGTTATTTCTACCCAATTATGCTCCTTTCTGCAGATGAACAATATTTTTGAAGTGTTTCAGTCAGGTTTCAGGCCCCATCACAGCACAGAAACCGCATTAGTGAAAAAAAACAACGATTTACTCTTAGCTGCTGACCAAGGGTGCATCTCACTATTAGTTCTACTAGATCTTAGCGCCGCTTTTGACACCATTGATCACAATATTCTCATAGACCGCTTATATTCTACAGGTGTCCAAGAACAGGCTCTTCAATGGTTTAGGTCATACTTAGCTGATCGTTACCAGTTTGTGAATATTAATGGACAACTTTCACAAGTAAGACTGGTAAAGTACGGGGTCCCTCAAGGATCAGTTTTAGGCCCTCTGCTGTTTACAATATACATGCTTCCCCTGGGGGACATTATTAGAAAACATGGGATCAGTTTTCACTGCTATGCAGATGATACTCAATTATATATTTCAACTAAACCGGATGAGATGTCTAAACTGTCTAAGCTAACTGAGTGTATTAAAGATGTTAAAGACTGGATGACCAACAATTTTCTTCTCTTAAACTCAGACAAAACAGAATTATTACTTATTGGGCCTAAATCCTGTACACAGCAGTTCTCACAACTCGACCTGCAATTAGAGGGATACAAAGTTAGCGTTAGCTCTACTATAAAAGATCTGGGTGTCATATTAGACAGCAATTTAACCTTTAAAAATCATATATCCCATGTCACAAAAACTGCCTTCTTTCATCTAAGAAATATTGCTAAATTGCGAAATATGCTATCCATCTCAGATGCAGAAAAGCTAGTTCATGCTTTCATGACTTCTAGGCTGGATTACTGTAATGCTCTGTTTGCTGGTTGCCCAGCATCCTCTATTAACAAACTTCAGCTAGTACAAAATGCAGCTGCCAGAGTTCTTACCAGGTCTAGAAAATATGATCATATCACCCCAATTTTATCCTCCTTACACTGGCTGCCTGTTAAGTTT
>CAIGQZ010026009.1:2369-14091 GCA_903798205.1 Danio tinwini
AGAGAGAGAGAGAGAGAGAGAGAGAGAGAGAGAGAGAGAGAGAGAAAGAAAATCTGGAAAATGACCTTAAATTTCATATGTTCAATATTCAAGTTAAAATAATCACTAATAATTCAACACTAGTTTTAATGATAGAAACTTTATATAGATATTTAATAACACTTAAATAAATCACAAAATCAATCAACATTTTCAACATCAATCTTTTATGCAATTTGCATATCTAAATGTACTGAGCTCCGTTTAAGATCCTGCTGGGCTCTCAAGGCAGTTTGCTGTTTTTTCTGAAATATTTTTTTTCCTGGAAGTCACTGTTGCACAGAGGTTCATAGTTACAATTACATCCAAAGACGATTCTCCTTCATTCACTTTTGGTGAATGTAGCCATGGTCAGGAGGAGTTGATGTCATAAGGCGGTATTATTGAGTGTTTCAACCCTAAACCGCAACACCCTCAACATTGGTGTGTCAGCAGTGGTGGCCAAATCACTGCCCATCAACCCCCCTTGGCTTCCAGCTAAGCTTCTCTCTCCTGCTCCACAACCAGGAAGAAGCTCTATCTGCTGCCTCCCCATCCTGTGAACAGTTATCTTTTTCTCCCTCCCTATCACCCCAATGGCTGTAAGCATCCTCCATACTGACTGGGCAGGAAATCCTCTATATGACCTCGACTGGGAAGAGCCATGCCTGCCAGCCTTTCTCCCTGCAGTCATGCAAGAGGTCTTGGTATTTGGCGCTCTTCCTCTCAAATGCTTGCTCACAACCCTCTTCTCATGGGACTGTAAGTTGGATGAAAATGATCTTCTTTGCCTCTTCCGATCACAGTACTGCATCTGGCCTCAGGGTTGTCTGGACAACCGGGGGGAATTGCAGTCTTTCCCTCAGATATACCTTCATCTCCCATGATTGGGCCTTTTGCAGCAGATTGGTTCTTGTTGTTACTGTGGTTGGTGGCTTTTGACCCGCTCTTACAAACTTGATTGATGGTGTTACTCTCCCATGTGGTTGGTGTTTCTTGCCTCTCTCTTGCTCCCAGGGTGTTAGCGAGTGTCATGAGCACCTTGTCATGGCGCCAACTGTATCTACCTTTGGCAAGTGCTATTTTACACCCTGACTGGATATGTGCCATGGTACCCCTCTCCCCACAAAGCTTGCACAATGGGTCTTCTCTTAAGCCCCACTTGTGCAAGTTTGTCGGAGTTGGGGGTGTGTCATACACCGATCTTAACATGAATGATCTTCACACATCTTCCCATGTGATCTTCCTCTTGGGTAGGTTCCACTTGGTCCATGCTCCCTGGGATGCTAGCTCCACTGCCCTTGACCTTTGCTCTTCCTCCTCTACGTCCCGCTCCTGGATCATAGCACTTTTATCCTTGGATCCCACCTTTCCCCATTGCTGAATATGGGAAGTTCCAAGACCCTGTCTTCCTGTGCATGGCGTTCCCATGATGTAACGTAGCTTCAACAAACTTTCAGCTTGTGCAATAGATGAGTCAGCTGCCCACTTGCATCCTGATCTTGTAAGGATACCTGCCTGCCTGCCTTGTTCACCCTGGGAGTCTCTGTATGTCATTATGACCCTGCTCTTTGCTACCTTAAATTCAGAGGAAGTTGGAGCTGCCCTGATCTAACATAAAGGCCTACTGAAGTGAAACTTGAAGGGATTCCCAGCCACCTCCGGAGGTGCTTATTGGTCTTTCTCTCCTCTCCATCGACGTATGTCATGGGAACTTCATACACCGTTAAAAGCCACATGAGCCTTGGCAGCAATCCATGTTGGTAAAGCTATGCTTTTAACTTACCTGGGAGCCCTGATTTTTTGATCTTCCTCAACCATTCCCGTCTGCTTTTCTGTACTGCTTATGTTGTTCCTGTCGATAAGTGAATCATCGAACCACTTCCCGAGGCACTTAATTGGATTTTCCTTTATCGATGAAATCACTTACTCTTGTACATGCAGCATGACTCTGTTTGTCAGTTTACCCATCCGACTTCAATACCGGCCGATGACTGAGAGGAGAAGGTGGGTCTTTATATTGTCCCTTGGTGATTGGGAACAGCTGCAAGTCATTAGCAGGCTGGTGAGTTCACGGGATTAGATGGAGGTGGTTTGTGAAGGAGAACACTGATTGGGTGAGCAGGAACGAGCCGGGGATGTGACAGTAAGTAATATGGCAGGCAATGGGTCAAGGCAATAACAAACAGTTTAAAAAAAAAACAAGGAACTTATGTGAGGTAAACAGGCCAGGTCATACACAGGAAAGCAGTCAGGAAAGTCACATGGAACAACGCTCGGTAAGGCAGGTAAACTGGCAATACTTTCCAAAGTAACAGTGGTTGTTTCTCAATGTGTTTTTAGCGTTCTTGCGTTTCCGTGTTCTCGTGTAATGGCACTATCAACTGCCAAAGTTCAGTTCCAAAACTCAAAACCACATAAACGGAGGACGCGTGAAAGTTACCAGATGTGTTCTTGATATTGACGACGCACCAATGCAGACTTGAGCATGAAACTCGCTTGAGAAGTCCCAGTAGTCACTGCAACTGGAGGTAGGGAGCGCAGCATTTTATATAGGTTTAATATTAGTTCAGCGATATAACAGGATATCAGGAGTTTCCCTAAATAAAACTAAATGAAACAGTGAAAGTAAATATTACCAGGAAAATCTTAATAAAAGCATAATCACATTAAGGGTGTTTATTTGCTAAAATTTGTATTAAAGTATGTTTTATTTATATTGTGCAACTTATATTTGTAAAGTCTTT
This sequence comes from Danio tinwini, assembly GCA_903798205.1. Classification (NCBI taxonomy): domain Eukaryota; kingdom Metazoa; phylum Chordata; class Actinopteri; order Cypriniformes; family Danionidae; genus Danio; species Danio tinwini. The sequence goes on from CAIGQZ010026009.1 coordinate 5,135, forward strand.
ATACATAATATATATTGTAAAAAAGGGGAAAAACAATAAATCATTGTATGAATGCTGTAATGTTTACATAATTTTTGTTTAAAACTGCAGAAAGAATGCAGCACCTAATTTCTCAGAGGACGCGTTCTCTGTTCTCGCAGTCTCCCGAGTTCATTCTTCAGAGGTGACCTGGCAAGACTGCTCTTCACAAGAACGCAAGTTTGTTCTCTGCATTCTTGAAATTAAAAAAACAGCCAAGGTGCATCCAAAATCGCCTACTACTCAGTAGGTACTGTATTGAAATTTAAATGTACTACTCAGACTTCAGAATCTCGCTGGAAGTAGTAGGTCATCCGGCTACTTCTCGAATACTGATTTTCGAATTCTATGAATTCGGACATACTACCCGGCTCGCGTACTGATTTTAGCGTACTATATAGTATGGAAGTATGCAGTTTCGGACACAGCCCCAGTGTTTGAGTCTTCCTTTATATGCTCACCAAACAGGACGTACTCGGGCAAGGGCTCCCTCTGCTGGCATGGCGTTAGCTATAGAATTAGTAGGTGACAGAGAGAATGATTTTTCAGAGATTCACGTTCTTTCCTTTAGAAGGAGGTTACTGTCCTTGTCAAAAATCTTTATATTAATTTTATGATTTGAAAGCTGGCAGTGTGCTTAAATGTTTATGTTAGATGTTAACCTATTAGCTATTCTGGGGCGTCGACACATGAAAACAATACTTTTAAAAGAGGCATAAATTAATTGATTGGCTTTTGGGTGCACTAAAAGTGCACTAAATATAGTTTAGCACTGTAAAGCTAGCATGAGATTGGGGTTGGAGGGGATCATGGTAAGTACTTACTCCATCCTTATCCTCAAAGTTAAAAACAATGACTCGGCAAGACTCTCTTTGTTAATGATAACTTACTCATATTCTAATGCATCTCTTTACATGAACAGCTTAACTAGTGAACGTTTACTTACACATACACTAATGCGTTTGTTCATGGATTATATTACATGACCTAACAATGAACAACACATTTATTCAGCAATATAGAATCTGCCATGTAAACTTAACATACTATATTAATGTGTTAATGTGAACAAATAATGAACAAATGCTAGTAACACATTGGATAATGTACACTTTAACATAATGTTTTTAATTCCATTAACGAATGCTTTGTTAATGAAAAATCATGTTAGCAAAGAATCCACAAACATGAATAATGTGCCTGTTTTGGAGCGTTAAAGAGGAAATCTTGCATTGGACTTACACACATTTGAGAGTGGAGAAATGATTTATGTCTGTTTCCACAATGTGGTAAAACATTTCAGTTGTGTTTTATTGATATGACAACTATTACAATATTTGATCAATGTTTGCTCCTGCCTGTACTTGTAGAGGTTCATAGAGGTTAATGGCCTGTACTGCAGTACTTCACACTTGTACTTCGAAGTCAGGGAAACTGAAAGCTGTATACTATCTTGCTTTTTCATGTCTTACATATATTTTTCAAAATATACAAGAAACATGATATTCATGGGCTGATGTCCCTTATGAAAAAGAGGTTTGTTCAGTTTGCTTTTTACTTCTTTCAAACTTAAAAAAATTAAAAACCTATACTTTCATTCTACTATTAAGTACTTCTCAGAAATATTCTTAATATAGCACTGAAGTATACTTGACAGCCCAAGAGCATGAGAAAGCAACATTTGGCATAGCAACATGATATGTCATACTTCCTGTTTCCTTTTCCGAGAGCTCAAATTATGGTCCTGCTTCAAATTATGATCCACCAGTGTTCAGTCAAAAAACATCATCTGCCAAAAGGTATTTTGTGTTTTACGTTATTGATCACACATTTGCAGTTTCAAAATTGGATTGTTCAAAAAACAAGTATCTGTCTATAAGCTTCTGTGTATTTAATTTCTGACACATTAATGCATTGATGATCAGTAATATTTCAAAACTAAAACTAATTGCAAGCAATAGCTTAAATAAATACAATAAAACAATACTTGAGAGGGCAATATGTAAGATTTGTTCAATTAGGATTACCAAAAAACACTAAAACTGTGTTGAATTGAATTATGTACTTACATTATCTCAAATATGTGTAACAATGTTTAAATGCAGAGAATACAGTGGGTCTGGAAAGTATTTATAGCGGTTCACTTTTTTGCAAGTTTTTTTTTTATGTTACAGCCTTATTCCAAAATGGATTAAATTAATTTATTTCCTCAAAATTCTACACACAATACCCCATAATGACAATGTGAAAAAAGATTTAGTTTAATTGATGCAAATTTATTAAAGTAAAAAACTTGAAAAATCACATGTACATAAATATTCTCAGCCTTTGCCATGAAGCTCTAAATTGAGCTCAGGTACATTCTGTTTTAACTGATCATTCTTCAGATGTTTCAGCTGCTTAATTGAAGTTCACCTGTGGTAAATTCAGTTGATTGGACATGATTTGAAAAGGCATACACCGGTATGAAGACAAAGGAATTATCTGTAGACCTCCGAGACAGGATTGTCTCGAGGCACAAGACTGGGGAAGGTTACAGACAAATTTCTGCTGCTCTGATAGTTCCAATGGGCACAGTGGCCTCCATCATCTATAAGTGGAAGATGTTTGAAACCAAGCTCTTCCTAGAGCTGGCTGGCCATCTAAGCTGATCAGGGGAGAAGGACCTTAGTCAGGAAGGTGATCAATAACCCAATGGTCACTCTGTCTGAGCTTCAGCTTTCTTTTGTGGAGAGAGGAGAACCTTACAGAAAGACAACCATCTGTGCATCAATCCACCAATCAGACCTGTATGATAGAGTGGTCAGAAAAAAGCCACTGCTTAGTATTGGAATTTGCCAAAAGCCATCTGAAGGACTCTCAGACCATAAGAAACAAAATTCTGTGGTCTAATGAGACTAAATTTGAAATCTTTGGAGTGAATGCCAGGCGTTCTGTTTGGAGGCACCGCTTATTACCAAACCAGGCATCTCTCATCACCAGGCTAATACCATCCCTACAGTGAAGCATGGTGGTGGCAGCATCATGCTGTGGGGATGATTGTCAGTAGCAGAAACTGGAAGACTAGTCAGAATGGAGGGAAAGATGAATGCAGCAATGTACAAAGACATCCTGAATGAAAACCTGCTTCAGAGTGCTCTTGACCTCAGTTGGGGCGATGGTTCATCTTCCAGCAGGACAATGACCCAAAGCACATCGCCAAAATATCAATGGAGTGGCTTCATAACAACTCAGTGAATGTCCTTGAGTGGCCCTGCCAGAGCCCAGATTTAAATCCTATTGAACATGTCTGGAGAGATCTGAAAATGGCTGCACACTGTCGTTTCCCATCCAACCTGATAGAGCTCGAGAGGTACTGCAAAGAGAAATGGGCAAAAATTCCCAAAAGACAGGTGTGCCAAATAACCCAGGTGTGCCTGAGTTATTTGAACTTTCTATCAGGCTAACAAACCCACATTACTCCATCAAATCAAATAAAGTCAAATATTATCAGACGAGTCATTACCTTTCTCTAAAACGTTGTCACATTTAAGAGAAGCAGAACTATGCAACAAGAAATAAGCTTCTAATGACTGATAGGACATTTGAAAATGTTGAACAAATCCTGCTTAGATGAATGGGTAGAAATGTAGAAACACTGCCAACTATTGACCGATGGTGACAAACAATGTAATTATTGGAGATGTAGTTTGCAGTACTTGAACAATATAAAGAAGCCTGGACTTTCATTATAATGTTGGGTTCGCGCCACAGCATCACTTACTCTAGATGCTTTTATAGTGAAATATGTTGAACTTGTGTGAAATACATGATTGAAGCAAATAATGTGCGTTCAAGGCAAACTTGTTGCTCATTCAGTGTTATTCAAGCTGTCCATTTTGGATTGATTTTATATGTAATATACTCACACGAGTACTTAAATTTGCATTTGGTGTAAATCATATGCTCTCACATATAATATGGATTTATTCCACATGTTTAACACATGATTTATAGGGAGTCTCTCATGTGCTGATTAGATAAACACCATAATTGCAAATGATGAACTAGCCTTGTTAATTAAATATAAACCGAAATTAGTTTCAAGAGTTCACACTTAGCTGATGATTGATTATAAAGATTGTTTAAGTTGTATGTTTTTGCATGCTGGGAGGAAACCAGGGAAATGGGGGGAAACCTACGAATTTGTAAAGAATGTGTAAATGTGTAAACTCCGCGCAGGTAGAATGGGAGAATGTGTAAACTCCGCGCAGAAATGTCGGCTGGCTTGGTAAGGACTGGAACCAGTGATGTTCTTGCTGTGAGGCAACAGTGCTCACCACTGGGCCACCGTGCCACCCATCTAGGAAAGAAGGAGGAGTAGGGGTGGAAAAGGGGATTCTTCAAAATGAAGATGGCTGTTATATGGAACTTAGGGTATTTATAGTGGCTTAGGAATCATCTGATTGGTAAATCATAAATTGAATAATGCGGGACCAGTCACAAGCAATCATAAGCACGAGATCCTCTTGAAATTAGTTTATAAATAAACTTCACTTATATTAAAACATTACTTCCTCACTTGTTTAACATCACATTCACATTTTAAGGGAATCATGTGAACCAATGATTCAGTAAAGCAAATAATTCCTAAATGAATCAATCGTTTACATTCACCTGAGTGTAATCGTATAGTCCAGATAAGGACAAATTTATGAGCATAAAACATATCCTCACTGTTAGTAACTTTGAATAATGCTGAATGAAAATGAAGAAACTCTAGTAGTAAAATGTCCTCCTGATCGTGGTAAGTTGAGTCATGTAGATCAAAAAGAAGAAAAATAAATAAATAATCTAAGTAACAAGCCACACAAATATAATCCAAAGATTCTCCAAAGAGAACAAAGACAAAAATGCAAACACAATAAGATTTTGATGTGATTTGTCATATTTTTTTACTTTAATATTATATTATACTATATTATGTCTACTTGTATGAATTTAACTGTGTAAAACATGGTTAACAAACGTTTTGGTGTAAGATTATTTCATTAGCCTAACCCACTTTAATTAACATAAAAAATAACATTAAAAACCTTTAAAAAAAAAAAAAGCTAATAGTTTATTGACTTTATGGGAAGGGAGGGGTCAGTTAGGTTGTGACTCTTTTTCCTCTGGTGTGTTTGTGTCTTCAGGGTGAGATCAGGATCATGCGTGTCCAGCTCTGTGTCTATGAAGAGTAATGGGTCAATGGGTAATCCACCAAAGTTTAGAGAGGAAACACTATCATCTGCCAAAAGGTATTTTGTGTTTAACATTATTGTTCACACATGAACTGCCCGAGTAACTGGCGGTTCATTCTGCTGTGATGAGCACTGATAAATCAGGGACTAAGTTGAAGTATAGTGATTGAGTAAGTGAGCTACTTTTTAACTACATAAAGACTTTTGTGTGTGATTTCTCAGCTAATTTTAACACGTGACGCTGCAGTGATCGATCAAATCTGTCCCGACTGTCTCTTTATTATGAGCACTACCGAACATTCATTATTTTTAGTGTTTGCAAGATAAATCTGTGTTTGTTTGTCTATAATTGTTTGCCTAAAAATAAAAGTTTTATTTGTTAACAGTTTTGGATATAAGTTACCAAATTTAGAAGACAAGACTCATAGGAGCCACAAGAGTTTCACAGACAATCTCCTGTGGATCTTCCAGGTGGGAAAAAAATTATTTTGATTCATGGAAGCCCCTAAAATAAGTCCATGAATCACATACAGAACGTTTGTTCACAAGACTTTTGAGAACTGGATTTTGTAACCTGCGCCTCATGCTGCAAATTCAACTTTGATAATCCTTGATAGTTGTTTGTGCTGCTTCTGTTATTATAATATTTGACAATGACTTTAAATTGAAGAGGATGATGTCACCAGTCCCCACATGCTTCAAATGCATTCTAAATAATAAATCTCTTTTATGTGCAGTATTTTTTTGTTATTAAAATTATATTTAAATTAGTATTTCATATTTTGTTTTTGTAAGTGAAAGTTTAGTTTGTGCTGACTCTGAAATACACTGATAAAAAAATAAAGAGAACACAAAGTACACAATGTAATTCCAAGTCAATCACACTCCTGTGAAATAAAACTGCCCTCTTAGGAAGTAACACTGATTGACAATCAATTATAGATGCTGTTGTGCAAATGGAATAGACAACAGGTGGAAATTATAGGGAATTAGCAAGACACTCCCAATAAAGGAGTGGTTCTGCAGGTGGTAACCACAGACCACTTTTCGGTTCCTATGCTTTCTGGCTGATGTTTTGGTCACCTTTGAATGCTGTCGGTGCTTTCACTCTAGTGGTAGCATCCAACCCACACTGCTCATCCAGGATAGCACATCAATACAAGCTGTGGCAAGAAGGTGTCAGGTGTTGTTGTGTCAGTCAGCATAGTGTCCAGAGTATGGAAGCTCTACCAGGAGACAGGCCAGTATATCAGGAGACGTGGAGGAGGCTGTAGGAAGGAAACGACTCAGCAGCAGCACCTCACAGCCCTCTATGTGCTTGCTAGAGGTAAGTGGCCTGACTGCCACTGGGTACTGAGATGAAATCCTCAGATGCCTTGTGAGCCCATATGCTGGTGTGGTTGGCCCTGGGTTTCTCCCAATGCTCATGTGGCTGGAGTGTGTCAGCAGTTCTGGCAAGACAAAGGCATTTATGGTATGGACTTGCCCAATCGTTCCCCAGATCTGAATCCAATTGAGCACATCTGGGACATAATGTCTTGCTCCATCCACCAATGCTACATTGGACCACAGACTGTCCAGGATTTGACAGATGTTTTAGTCCAGCTCTGGAAAGAGATCCCTCAGGCAGCATGCCCAGGCATCTGTTTAGCTGTGCTAGGTCCGATAGATTGCACTATTGTTCTTTTCTTTTTATTCTTTTATAACCCATTTTAACACATTTTTATGTTTTTAATCATTCTTATTATTAGCTTTTTTTATTTTCTTATACTTGTCTTTTTATTCTTGTTTATGTAAAGCACTTTGAATTGCCACTGTGTATGAAATGTGCTATATAAATAAACTTGCCTTGCCTAAAGAACAAAGTAGTTAAAAAGAATATTTCATTCATTCAGATAAGCTTTATTTTTTGAGAAGTGTATACATATAGCGTATGTAGTTAAACATCACTTTAAATTATCAAGGTAGGAATAAATGACTTAAAATAAAATATAAGTAAAATATATTGTTCTTATTTTAATTATTATATCATTAATTGTTGTTTAAGAGAAACAACAATTGCGCAAAGAGGACTATCACTTCTCTGGACCTGTCAGCCTATTTTTTCCCCCACTCAATGCACCACATCCACCACTTTGCTCATGTTGCACGGAAATTCTAGGTGTAATCTTAACTAGAAGCTGAATCACATCTTCTCGAATGGATTCTCCTGGCATTTCTTTCATTCCTTTGATGCAAAGGCACCATCTTATCTTGTATCTTTCCTGTTTTGGGACTTGATTTTTTTAAATTGCTATTTTCTCTTGTGAGAACCTCTACCTGCTTTTCTAGAGTGTTTACTTTTCCTTTGCTTTACTTCTTCCATATTCAACTGTACCGCTTTTGCCACACTTGCAATCATTGCGATATGTTGTTTCAATTGTATGCTAATGTCTTTGTGCTGCTCATCCACTTTAACACCGAGGGCTTTTATTGCTTCTAAAATGGTGACATTAGATACACTAGCATCAGATGAATTTGAATCAATTCTCAACTATTTTTTTTTTACCTTTTATGCACCTTGAGATTTTAAAAGGGTGGAAGGGTCCGAGTCAGTGCCCTGTTTTACTGGAAAGCTCAGAGTCCATCGAGTAACCGTGTTCCTCCATACTAGCTAATCAGACAGATGCTAACAAGAAATCATATGCGAATTTGAGACAAACAACCTTGGGTATAACAAATTTACACTTCAAAAACAATGAAATGAAAGTATTTTAATCATTTAGGACTAAACATGGGACATAGATATGACACAACTAAGAAAGGTTGACTGCTCAGTCCGCCATCTTGCCGGAAAACCAACTTTCTGCATATGTCTCAAACGATTCTGTAATATTCTGTTTCTGGTTAAAAAATCAACTCCCATTCAAAGAGGGTTTTACCATGCATGTCACAAAGACACTGTTTTAGTCTGTTCAAGATCTCACTGTCAGACTCATTGGAATGTATTGACTTTATAATTGTGCCTGTCATTAAATCCTGTGGGGCCTTATGGATAAAAACATCTGGAACTAAGGTAAAAACTATTTGCTAAATGTCTTTCGGTTCATGTTTAATGCATGTTTTTGACTAACAACTTGCCTCCACCAAGTTTGGAAAGGCCCTTTAAGAGAAAATGGTACAATCTCTGCTTTAAACGACTTACATTCATGTACTGTTAAAGCACATTGAATGCTTGACTCTGTGCCGGTTGAATGTTTCATTACCTTTAAAGCTGAAACAGGCACCTTTTGCAGAGATATGTCAACAGCTTCATCTGATCCAGAAATCATAGCTTTTTTTTTAGTTCTGACAGACATGAGTTTTTGGCTAATCAATTTGTTTTTCAAATCTTAAATTATGTCCATGTATTTTTCACACTTTTTAGCCAAGGCTAATTGATCATCTAGTAATTTGTCTAGCTGTGATTGGAGATGTTAAATTTTTGCCTGTGACTTTTGTGCTTCAGAATCTGGTGTGAGCAGTTATTCAGTTTTAGTCTTTAAATTCGCAAATATCTTTTCTTAGGCTATTGTGTAGGCTAGAGGCATTCAGGTAATTTACAGCTTTAACAATTTCTTTATGTTTACATTTATTTTGTTTAATGCCCACTGTTTTCCACAATATGGAAATTTCCTCACTAGTAGTGTCCAAAAAAAGGCCTTTTCTAGTGAGTTTGTACAGTACAGGCTCAAAATT
>CAIGQZ010026009.1:24057-34821 GCA_903798205.1 Danio tinwini
GGTCATTTATGTAGACATTATACCACAAAGTGATGACCACTACCTCTTATTTTATAAGCTGTGTTTACCTGTAATTAGCAGATCTGCACAGATATACCGCCCTGGTAGAACTATCGTTCCATCGACTAAAAATGAATCAATAACTAACCTGATCTTTCTCTATTTCAAAAACCAGCAGTATGCATGTTATCTTTACTAACACACTAAATACTGTGGCACCCATCAAATTAAAAAGGCTAGAGAGAATAAAACTACACCATGATACAACAGTCTTACTCGCACTTTCAAAACAGCAACCCGTGCCCTGGAACGTAAGTGGAAAAAACTAAATTAGAGGTCTTTAGAATCACGTACAAAAGGCAGTATGTCTAGCTATAGGAGGGTTCTAAAATCTGCCAGGACTGAGGACCTCCGCAAACTACTAGAAAATAATCATAACAATCCTAGATTTTTATTCAACACCATTGCTAAATTAACAAATAATCAGTCATTTTCAGAACAAAATGTCCCACCGCAAATTAGTAGTGATGACTTGAATGACATGACGTGACATGAATTTTCAGTGACAAAATAGAAGGCTTCAGACAGAAAATAGAAGACGTTAAACTTTCTGCACGACCTTATACTTCAGATGCTTTAAACATTCCACTGAATCTAAATAATTTACAGTGCTTTAAAATAATAGAACAGGAAAAGCTAGATAAAATTATTAATGGTTCTAAACCAGCTACATGCATGTTGGACCCAATTCCAACAACATTACTAAGAGAGCTGCTCTCTGTAATAGGAGAACCTCTTCTTAACCTCATCAACTCCTTACTATCTTTAGGCCATGTTCCAAATCATTTCAAGCTAGCTGTTATTAAACCTATTATTAAGAAATCACAACTGGATCCCAGCAACCTAGCTAATTATAGGCCTATTTCAAATCTTCCATTTATGTCTAAAACACTAGACAGTTATTTCTGCCCAATTATGCTCCTTTTTGCACTACTCTTAGCTGCTGACCAAGGGTGCATCACGCTATTAGTTCTACTGGATCTCTGTGAGGCATTTGACAACATTGACCACAATATCCTCATAGACCGCTTATATTCTACAGGTGTCCAGGGACAGGCTCTACCATGGTTCAGTCATACTTAGCTGACCGTTACCAGTTTGTGAATATTAACGGACAGCATTCACAAATCACGCCAGTAAAGTATGGGGTGCCTTAAGGATCAGTTTTAGGCCCTTTGCTGTTGACAATATACATGCTACCCCTGGGAGAAATTATTAGAAGATTAGCTTTCACTGCTATGCAGATAATACTCAGTTATATATTTGAACTAGACCTGATGAGACGTCTGAACTGTCTAAGCTAACTGAGTGTATTAAAGATGTCAAAGACTGGATGACCAACAATTTTCTTCTCTTAAATTCAGACAAAACAGAACTATTACTTATTGGGCCTAAATCCTGTACACAGCAAATCTCACAACTCAACCTACAATTAGAGGGATACAAAGTTAGCATTAGCTCTATTATAAAAGATCTGGGTGTTATATTAGACAGCAACTTAACTTTTGAAAATCATATCTCCCATGCCACAAAAACTGCTTTCTTTCATCTGAGAAATATTGCTAAGTTACGAAGTATGCTATCCATGTCAGATGCAGAAAAGCTAGTTCATGCTTTTATGACTTCCAGGCTGGATTACTGTAATGCTCTGTTCGCTGGTTGCCCAGCATCCTCTATTAACAAACTTCAGCTAGTACAAAATGCAGCTGCCAGAGTAAAATTAAGGTGACATGATCAAGTTTTCTAGACCTGGTAAGAACCAGGTCTAGAAAACTTGATCATGTCACCTTAATTTTATCCTCCTTACACTGGCTGCCTGTTAAGTTTCGTATTGATTTTAAAATATTATTTCTTACCTACAAAGCTTTAAATAGTCTAGCTCCTGTTTATCTAACCAACCTCCTGTCTGGCTACAATCCAACTTGCTCTTTAACATCTCCAAACTCAGGGCTTTTGGTAGTACCTAGAATAGCAAGGTTGAGTAAAGGAGGTCGAGCCTTCATATTTATGGCTTCTAAACTCTTAAATAGCCTTCCTGATAATGTCTGAGGTTCAGACACACTCTCGCAGTTCAAAACTAGATTAAAGACCTATCTTTTTAGTAAAGCATACACTCAATGCTTCACATAGCGGTATGATGCATAGTTGTGCTCCACACATCTCATTTATATACACTATGAACAGCAGCTACGCTAATTATTCTCTTTTTCCACCTAAATACTCATCCCGAGACCCCCAGAGATTATGCAGTGCCACTGATGCAATCCAAAACCTGTGAAGAGATGATCCTAATGTTCCACAATCCTGGACCAGGCCGTTTCCTGAGTGGCAGCTGTGATGGTCATAGAGGAGTGGAAAGCATGCGTCTGATTCCTGTGACCTCCAGAGACAGCCGAGTATTTACTGATGTCCAGCATTCTCCAGCTTCTGGCGCCTAGACTGCAGCTCTGCACAAGACGTTTGGCCATAGGAGAAACAGTAGTGCCCAACTGAGGCTGGTTTCTCTCGAGGTTTTTATCCTTCACTTATGCCAATTGGTGAAGTTTTTTCCTCACTGCAGTCACCTCTGGCTTAGATGGTTCGGGACTTGTAGAGCTGCGCATCGATGGATTACTCTTCAATGTTTAGACTCTCAGCAGTGAATATTAAACCACACTGACCTGAAATTAACTGAACAAAACTGAACTTTAACACTGAAAACTGAACTGACACTTTTAATTTACTATAATTTTCTATGTGAAGCTGCTTTGACTCAATCCACATCGTAAAAGTAAATAAAGATGAATTGAATTCACAAATAAAGATGAATTGAATTGAATTGACTCTGCTCAATTACTGATATTATTAATGAACTAAAAATCACCTATCCCACATAATTTATTTTAATTGGTGGGGATATTAATTTAATGCCAGACGAATGGTTAGATCTCTCTAAGCACAACCTCTCTTGCGTTAATAATATAATTAATAATTTTTGCTCTACAAATCTTTTAGCTGATATCTGGAGAAAGCAGAATCCTGGAATTAGACAATTCACTTGGGTCAAACCGAACGCAGAGGCTAGATCAAGAATTGACTATTGGCTTGGCACCGAAGCTGTTTTTGCACGTGTTTAATTGTTCTATCGTTAGTGAACCATTAACCGGTCACTGTAATTGAGCTAAATTTAAAACAAATTGGGAGTTTTTAATATTCAAACTTGAATTTAATTTGATAAAGTAGAAGACGATTTTTTTTCAGACACAAAGTTTTTTGGTTTTGGTTCAAAATTTATAAATATCATTAAAATGCTTTACAGAGACATTAATAGTTCAGTGGCTATTAACAAATAACAACTACTCAATTTCAGGTGAACATAGGAATAAGGCAAGGATGTGGATGCTCTCTATTATTTACTTTGGTTGCAGAACTATTAGCAATTCTTGATAAAAATAAAAATATTGCAGGTATTAATTTTATGGAACACATTTTTTATTTATTTAATCTAACTGATGATACAACTCTTTTTTTAAAAGACCATACACAAATCCCCTTAGCCCTTAAGCTAGTTGAATGTTTTTCTAAAGCCTCAGGTTTAAAATTAAATACATCAAGATGTGACTTGAGGGCCACCCATGAGCACCCTTTAACCTCACTTTATAACATCTCAGTTTAAAAAAAAAAAAGTTAAATACGTATGTATTATAATTATAATAACATAAAATATGTAGAAAGAAACAAAAAGCTCAACATTGACACAAAAATTGAGAAAAATAAAATCATTTTAAATTATTGGCTGCAGAGGGATATTACAGTTTTTGGTAGAATATTATTGACACAAATTAAGTATTTCCAGATTAATTTATGCTTCTCATTGTCAATTTCATCCAAAAAGTTTATATAAATAAATAAAATTAATTAATTGAAATTGAAAATTAATTGAAAAAATTATCATTATATTATGAAAGATTATATAATTAGTAATATATTGAAGGTGGATTAAAGGCTATAGATTGTGATATTATGAACAGAGTACTGAAATGGCTGCAAACATTTATTAAAAATGACGATTCTTATTGGGTGTAATCCCATCTTATTTGTTAAAAAAACTGGGAGATATAAAGTTTTTTTCTTTTACAATGTAACTTTAAATTATCTAAAATTCCACTGAAACTTTCCAATTTTCATAAACAGGTTTTGTTGTATTGGAAAATGCTGTACAAGCATAACTTCAGTCCTCATAATGTGTCATTATGGCACATTGCTGTATAATAATGCAAGGTAAATCTTTTTTAATTTTTTTAGAGTACTGGTGGCACAATGGTATTTGGTCTGTAATCCAGATATTGGATAAGAATGATTGTTTTGTTAAGTGCAATGAGCTTCTATCTTTAAATTTAATTGTGTTAAAAAAGATTATTTAAAAGTAATTAGACGTATTCCCTTACCCATAATTAATATGTTAAAAGAGATCCTAGTTTATTTTACTGTCACAATAAAATGTGGACATTAAAATTATAGACATTAAATTAGGTAAAATAAGTTTGTGGACAAGAAATGTACATGTACCTTTATTAGAAAATGTCTTATACAGGAATGCTATCCTGGTCCTATTAAAAGAAATTATATTTTCCAACCTTTTTATAAGAATTTAGTTAAGAAAATTAGATGCAAATATTTGACATTTCCTCTTCCTCTAAAATATAAAGAAAGTACATGTTAAAATTATGTATTTACCCTGCAGGAGGAGTTTCTGAGAAAAATATTTAATGTGAATTGTAATGTTTGGCAATTCTGCAACAGTGATATTGAAACTGTTGAACATCAATTTCTTCATTTTAACTTGGTTAATCTTTTCTGGTCTGATGTGGGCAACTGGATAAACCAATATATTTCAATGTCTCCTTCTATTTGTTGGGACATTGTGAAATTTAGAGTACATTTGAACAACAAAGATAATGACAACTGCAAATTGTTTACTTATTTTACTTAAATTCTTCACTCATAAATGCAATTTTTTGAAGACAGCTCTTTAATTGATTGTCTTTAAAAAGTTATTTTATAAATTTTGTTTGTTTGTTTGGTGTAATTTTGTAGCTTTACATTTGATTCTTGTATATCTCAGTTTGTGAAAGATTATGTTAGAATTGAGTTTGGCCTAAATTGTTATGTTTTTGAAAGGCAAATAATATATGCAGAAAGTTAGTTTGAACTTTTTGAAGAATATGCGTTATATGTGGTGTTAAATGCAATGATCCAATTATTTTGGAATTAGTTGAACATGCAGGGCTCCATGTTCAGGAAGTGCTCATGGTTGGTGCTGGTCTACCACAAAAAAAACAAAACAATTGAAGACATTGTGTACAGGGGAACAAAGGTCGAGTCACGCAGACAAATACAGAGTGAATTAGCATCATGAAAATGTTAAAGCTATCAGGCAATCCAGCAAAAACCTTGCAGTTAACTAGCTCAATTCTGTTGATCCTGTTTCAAAATGGGCCACACAGAACAGAAGTGTTCTAAACAGAGGCAGACCTCCACCCTATTTTCTTTGACATACCTGTAGACAATCTCAATCTAAGGACGCAGAACAACACTCTGCAAACAGCCAAAATTCAACTTCGAGTAAAACCTTTACTGAGTTGACAAACATGGCTATGCAACGTCTCAAGCTATTAGCTTCATTTGCTAGTGGGCTAACAGCTTTATAGAAATGACTTAATAATGTAACAGCCGGACTGCACTGATCCTTTTTGCATTTTCAAATCTGTGATTGTGTTAAACATGCAGCCTTTCCTCATAACACACAATAGTTGTCTGTACTACTACATGTATGCATAGACTACTAGAATTGTTAATCTATCTCTAGTTAACTGTGTTAAAGTTAAATGTGATTATCTCCTATAAGTGGACCACTCTGCTATTTTCCATATTACTGCAGTTGAACCATGAAACAGGAGCACAAAACTTGCCACCTGGCTACAGCATTATTCACAATTGTATTAACATGAAAATGCCTTCTTTACAGCAGGATTCAGTATCAACGCTCTAGTAATAAACCTAAGCATAGAACTTTGAGCTCAATCACAACCCCATCTCACATTTCAAAGGGCTTTCTGTTAAAAAAAACAGGACCAAATTCAAATCACAATTGTCAATAGTAACCTTTATGACCTTTGGTTGGAGCATGGACACACTAACATGTAGTCAAACAGTTAAATGCAATTACATAAAAAAATACCATTTCTCTCTCTACACAAAGTCAAGCTAAACTCTTCTTTTAAACTAAATTATGCTCATATTGGAAAGCTATACACCAGCTGTGTGTTTTTTAATAAAGAAATTTGGTAACACTTTATAATAACTACACACTATGAACCATTTATTAATATTAACAAATAGTGAATTCATTATCTGTTAAGCATAAACTCTACATTAATAAACGTTAGTAAGCAGTTTATAACTGCAGCTACAAATGCTGTATTTTTGACTAATGAGCACATTTATAATGTGCTTAATAATTGTATTTTCATAATTTGTTAATTATTTATTTTTCATTACTAAATTAAATATTGCATTCTTTACAAACTAGTTATTTAAGAATAGTTGTTTTTTTAAGATCATTCAGAGTGAGTTAGAAAATTATTAATAAACTATTCAAATTAACATTTATAATTCTTATTACTCAGGCATTTACTAATAATTAATTTGTATGTTAATAAATGCTTTATTAACTCAGCTTCATGCAGATTTGTGACCTGATCTAGTGAGGACTATTCATGCTTTATAAATTCATTATAAATGACAATTAAAGGCTCAGTTCAAAACAGGAAAAAAGAACATAAATGACTTTATTCATTTCTATTTGTTTGAAAGTCTACAAATAAAACTGGATCAAATAAAAAATAAATGTTTGCAATCTTATAAAAAATTACTGTGCAATTTACACATTGCAACTATTATATTGTTAATTATTATATTTTTTTTTGTTTTATCCAATTTTAGGTTAAATTTTGGCACTCCTGTTATTCAGCAATGTTTAAACTTCACAGTACATTTACCTTTTAGATAAGATTGCAAAGACTATTGTTCATTTGATGCCAAGCATTTAATTGTCATTTATAAGGGATTTATAAATCATTAATAGTCCTCACTTTAAATTAGGTCACAAAACTGCATGAAGTGGAGTTAATAAAGTAACCATTATTATATGCCTGAATAATAAGATATAAATGTTAATTTCAATAGTTTATTAATCATTTACTAACTCATTCTGAATAATCTTAAAAGTCACCAATTACTTTTAAATAATGCAATATTTAATTTAGTAATGGAAAGTGAACCAGTCACAAATTATGAAAGTACAATTATTAAGCACATTTTAAATGTGGTCATAAGTCAAGAATACAGCATTTGTAGCTGCAGTTATAAAATGCTTACTAACATTTAGAGTTAATGTTTAACAGACGATGAATTCACTAGATACTAATGCTTAATGAATGATTCAAAGTGTGTAGTTATTATAAAGTGTTACCAAAATAAATATTTTTGTTACAAACCTATCGATCCGCTTCAAAAGACATGGCATGTATTGGAACGGTTTGATGATGGATAGTTGTACTTTTTGTACAACTGTTCCAAAAAGGCCCACACTTCACATCCCTTATAGGATTTAAGTGCTCAGAGAAAATTGTAAATAACTCTTAATGTGTTTGTCTGAACGAAGAATGTCATATATCTATGATAGCATAAGGGTGAATAAATCATGGGCCAATTTTCATTTTTGGATTTTTCAGTTTTTGCTTTTCTTTGTTGAAATGCACTCCAACATTTCTTTTACATTTGCAAATCTCTGTTCCTCACAATGTCACTTCAGTTTTTCTTTATTTAAGAACATGGTCTTTTGCTATCTTGCACAGATCACACTCTGCTTTTGTGGTGAGGTGTCCCTTAAAAATGTTTCATGACTGCATTCACTTTAGTCTGCTCCATGTTTTTATCATAACTGTCCTTGATTTGGTGTCTGCAACAGATAAACACAAATATGCAGAAATACATTTTTTTTTTTGCTGACATTGTCTATAAAGACTTTATAAACTATAAAGACTTATTTTACATTCAGAGTGTGGGCTTTCTGTATGCTACTCAATAAGAGAGCAGTTTCTTAGTGCTGCCTAACTGGTGCATTTCTTTAGCTAAATACAGGTGCTGGTCATATAATTAGAATATCTTCAAAAAGTTGATTTATTTCATTAATTCCATTCAAGCAGTGAAACTTCTATAATGTATACATTCATTCCACACAGACTGATATATTTCCAGTGCTTATTTCTTTGGATTTTGATGACAACTAATGAAACCCCAAATGCTGTATCTCAGAAAATTAGAATATTACTTAAGAACAATACAAAGAAAGATTTTTTTTTTAGAAATCTTTGCCAACTGAAAAGTACAAAGATGAAAAGTGTGATGCACAGTGATCGATACATACTGTGGGCTGCTTTAGCATGAATGACTGTAGCAATGCATCATGGCATGGAGTGGATCAGTCTATGTTTAGCACTGCTCAGGTTTTCTGAGAGCCCAGGTTTCTCTGATAGTGGCCTGCAGCTATTTGTGCATTGTTGGATCTGGCATAAGGCATATTCCTTTTCATAATAGCCCATAGATTTCCTATGGGGTTAAGGTTAGGCGATTTGCTGGAAAATTAAGAACAGAGATACCATGGTCCTTAAAGCAGGAACTAGTAACTTTGGCACTGTGTGCAGGTGCCAAGGACAGGTACCTGTTGGAAAATAAAATATGCATCTGCATAAAGTTGGTCAGCAGCAGGAAGCATGAAGTGCTCTAAAATGTCCTGGTATAGAGCTGTGTTGACCTTGGACCTCAAATAGCACAGTGGAGCAACCAGCAGATGACATGACACCCCAAACCATCACTGACTATGGAAACTTTACACTTGACCTCAAGCACCTTCCTTCAGACTCTGGGACCCTGAATTCTAAAGAAAATGCTAAATGTACTTCATCAGGGAGCATAAGTTTGGAGCACTCAGCATCAGTCCAGTCTTTAGACCAGGCGAGATGCTTCTGATGCTGTCTGTTATTCAGTAGTGGATTGACACAGGGAATGCGACAGCTGAAAGCCATTTCTTGGATACATCTGTGCGTAGTGGTTCTTGAAGCACTGACTCCAGCTGCAGTCCACTCTTTGTGAATCTCCCCCACATGTTTAAATGAATTTTGTTCCACAATTTTCTCCAGGGTGCTGTTATGCCTATTGCTTGTACACTTTTGTTTTACCACATCTTTTTTTTCTCCCTTCACCTCTCATCAAAAACGCAAGTAAACCAAACCAACTTTTCACTCCTTGCTGAAGCTGGTTTTAATTAAGTTTAACAGTAAATCCTAGTCAGATTCTCTGCTTGGTGGTTTACTCTGGTTGCAATGCTAATAACTTAGCACGTGCGAGACGTTTGGGACTCTTAGTTGTTCATCCTCAGTCATTCAACTCAATCCAGAACTGTGTGTGTGTGTATCTTTGTGTTCGTCTGTTTTACGTAGAGTAGTTTACTGTGTGTGTAGCTTAATAAACTTGTGTTTCATTTTAAGATCCTTGTCAGAGTTTTTATGTGTTTCTAAGTTACTGCCTCAGCTATATGGTCTTGCTACCGTGTTTGTGAAACTCTGTTTATATTGTTGTTTTGGCCAAATAATAATATAACATAGATTTACTAAAGATAAAGTCACGTTGCTTACTTCTATTTGGGTGGACCAATAGATGACGTAAGTGGACGTGGTAACTTAATTTTGACTGTGAGCCAGTCGTTCGAATCTTCTGATTCGAATCCCCGAGAATTAATTTCAATTAATTCGAACTTATGAGCTAATTCTTAAAGTACCGGACATATTTGATGGTCCAGGCACTACAGGGGAAAAACTGGACATGGTTTTCAAATAGTGAATTGATGGAAGAAGAAAAAAAAAATGAAATTAAAAATACCTAGAAATTACAAGAGAAATCCAAATTGTACTGAAGAACACAGATTAAAAAAATGATGACACATACATTTCTACGCTAATTATTTGTGACATAGATACTTACATTTGCAAGTTAAAGTCAAGCCATTTTCTACTTGACATAGGACCACTACAATCATCGCAAGAATCCAAACTGGAAATAACAGCACTGTGTACTTCATGGTGACACTGTGCAGACAGAGAGTTTATATTAAAATTCAATTCACATGCAAGACATACCACAACTTTTATACGCAAGCATCAATTTGGTGTAAAGTTAAAAAAATCATAAAATAATATGCCTGCTTAAATTAAAAACTAACTGAATACTTCCTTTTGACAGCCTGAAAGTTGCTGCAGTTATTATTGTATTGAAAGCATGTCCAGGCTAAAAAGTGTGCACATCAGGTAAACCTTCATGCTAAAATGTCAAATCAATACCAAAACACTTTAGACATGATTGACAAAAATCTTAGTGCCAGATGTAAAATGAGCCAACACATAACCAACCAAACTCTTTTCATCAATTGTGTAAAACATGTCCTCACAAGGCCAAACTGTCCTTAAATTTCATGTCCATGTCACGCCCATCTTTCAATACACTATAAAGTGAACACATAATCGAGCCAACCATCTTTATCAAATGTGTTAAAATATGTGGGTCCTCACGAGGCCAAACTGTCTTTACATTTCATGTCCATGTCAC